>CAJHQQ010001025.1:0-122332 GCA_905132885.1 Moricandia moricandioides | reverse complement strand
CCAAGTTTTGAGTTAATTTTGCAAAAAGGCTTATATATATTCTCTTTTTATATGTTTTTTATTTTTGGCTTATAGTTTGAGTTGTAACAGAATATTCCATACTTTATTTTATTTGTTTAAGTTAGGTCTCTATTATTACAGTCCCAACTTTGTTTCGTGCCTACCATAGTGTCGTTGGAATTTAAGCTTTGTCTCTCCTTGTAGTGCTTTTAGGACACATATGACTACTTACAGTTTAGCCATCATGAAGATCGAATACATTAGTATCACTGGACGTGACATAAACTCAAACCCAACCTTTCTAGAAAAATCCTTAACTCTTCTCCATTCATACATAGCTTTTCTTATCTCCAAGCCAAAAACAGAAAAACAGTATGAAGAGTGTACATAAACAACAGTAAAACATTGTCAAAATAAGAGTTACCTTTAGTCTGTAGCAACTATCCTCAACAGTTCATCCATATATTTTGATATTGGTTTTGTACACCTTCTGAAGGTAACACAACCTCTCTCAAATGTGTGTACTGTGATGCTATCTTTGACAGAGAATGCATAAGATTTGTGCCTTAATGATGGTATTAGAGATCTAGAAACATAAGGTTGAGATCTTATTCCTCTTTTATCGTCGTTGCAGAAGAAAATTTCCCATATAAAACCCCCGATAACCTACAGCATGACATGGAAAATATATATTTAGGACAATAGCAAAAGAATATAAAATAAGAGCAAATACATAAGATGGTCTGGTGTGGGACACACATTTACCTTGTAACATCCCAACAAAAATGTTAAGAAACCATGAGAAATCATCATCAATAGCATCATAGGAATCCAGCCCGGAGTAAAATGTACTACTACCAAACTGAATGGCTACTTGAGTTGTATATGATCGTGAGAAACTTCCAAGAGAAGAACTTTTCATTCGACCACTGGTTTTAGCAGTTTTAGGAGCTTATTTGTTGTCGTGTTCCTTAAACTTGATGGGTTGAGAAAAAGGAAATGGGAGCCTGGAGTTCGAAAGAACCACCTGTGATAGAATTATAATAATCAGTACACACAAAAGTGCAATCTGAAATAAAGGTACATCGAATTCTGAATTTTTACCTAGGTGGGATCAAAGGGCCCGATGGGATCGACAAAACATTTGATACTTGTCTCAAGAAAGTTAATATGAGGAACCTGTCTCTGTTTTTTTACCAACGTACTTGACTCTTCAATCAGTTCCTTCATAATATTACGTACTTGCACAAATGAAGGAACTCTGCAGATGAATATAACCGAAGGTAACAAAAAGATAGTATTTTACTTGTTCGTAATTATCATTTCATCATATATGAGACATTTTCTCTTCCGTGAAACCCCATAAGACTCCTTTCCAGCTGGAGTAGTAATGATCGAGAACTGACGTCTTGTTTCCCTTGTATTTCCAAGTATATAAGATAACACATCGAAACGACACCTGTATTACAAAAAAAAAACACAACTAAACCAGTTTCGAAGGTGGAACTTACCCTTTTCTGTTAACATAATTTATAGCTCAACATCTCCGCACCAAATTTTCTAATATTAACCTCCATAGCCATCAATTTTGATAAGTATCTTGCAAACGCTCATTACGTCACGCCATCAAGTACCATTTAGTGTGTGTTTTTAAATTGAGAGGTTCATAAAATGAAAAAGAAAAGAAGCAAAACATAATTTACCTAAGCTTCTCATGAGTGAGCTTCATCCTCCTGTAACCCTCTTGACTTTTTATATGCATGAGCTTCTTATGATTGAGCTGAAACAATACATAGAATGAAATTAACAAATTGCCAAGATGAAAGATTTTTTTTCCTTAAAGCTGAAAGATATTTGGAAACTATGAATTTTAAAAAGATCTTTTAACCTGAGTAACATTGCTGAACCGGAGAGAGGGATGGTGGAGTTGTTCCTGGACGGTAGGGTTACAGAAACCAATAGGACATGGTTCTGGAGAGATCTCCGTTGATGTTGTGATAATTTGGTTTTCCTGAGTTGGTGGAGGTGATAAACAAGTAAAGAAAGAGATAACATATATAGGGAATCGAGTTCATGGTGTGGGACTGTTGCAATTAAGCTGTTGATTAATGACATGTTTGTGGGAGCGAGACGTTAAATAGAAGAATCTAAAGAGATGGTAACAGTCGCTTAGCTCCGATTAGAAGGAAGAGGATGAAGATGATGTGACGTTAGATTGGGATTAGGAATTGAGTTTATTAGAAATAAGAAAAGACATGGTAAATTAAAGGAGCAAATGTCTAGACGATAAGGCCTAGTTTTTTTTTTCAATTTTCGTTAATGATCAAAGATAATGAATGACATATACAATATGAGGTGAGATGACATCATTTTATTGGTTGATTTTTCATGCTGACGTAGATAGGCTGAGCACTCATGGTATTTTTCTTTTAGTATAGGATAGATTTATCCTCCACCAGATGCACAAGCTCCAAATCAGACCACAAACCATAGATTTCACCGGCGTATTAGCCGGAAAGGAGGTTACTTTGGGGATCAGTAACGGAGATTTGGCGTGCAGAGAGAGAGAGAGAGAGAGAGAGAGAGAGAGAGAGAGAGAGAGAGAGAGAGAGAGGAGAAGATCGTTCACAGTTGATCCGCTGGTGGGTAAGCTTCCAAATGAAGACCCACCCAAATCGAAGATCACACGAATAAAGAAACCCAAGTTGATAGTTTCTTATCTAGGTTCGTTGAGAATGTAAAGGTCTGGTCTTTCTGGGTTAGGGTTTGGAACGAAGGAAGGAAGATAGAAAAGTAAGAGGAGATTCTTCTGTAGAAGGAGGAAGAAATTAGCAAGAATATTACTTCTTTTTTTTTAAATACAGAAACCGTTTTTCTTTTTCTTTTTTTACCGCCACCAGAAATTGTTTTATTTTAATAATTTGCCGTCAAGAACAGGAAATCTATTAATTTATTTAGACAAATATTTTCAGGTGATGATTTCTCTTTTATAATGATTTAAAATCGGCTAGAGCCCATAGGCGAAGACAAAATCGGCCACAGCCTAAAAGGAAGATGACATGGCATTTGAGAAAAATCTGATTGGTTGATTTTTTTGTGCTGAGGTGGACAGCCTCCTCACTTTTGTTATTGGTCTTTTAGTATTGTTAGATTTATTTCAGCCTAAAGTTAGAAAATTTGTTTCGTAAACCTACATAGAGTTTCATTTTGAAGAAATATCAATACTCATCAGTAACTCTTCCAGATATTTAATACATTCTTTCTTTCTTTTCATATGAATATTAAGCTTCTTCCAACATCTAAGATCATCATAGCATCTAAAAGTGTAAACCAAAGAAAACACAAAAGAAGTGTAAAAAGATTCATAAGAAAAATGGGAAGGAAAGCTTTTGTCTCAGTGATCTTAGTTGCATCCCTTTGGGCTGCAGTATTTGCCACTCAAGGAGCAGCTCAAGTGCAATCGCCAACAAAAACTCATGGAATTCTTCCTCCGAGTTTACCTATTGATTTGGTAAAATGTTGGTCATCATTTTTAACGTGGAAGGATGTGTGCTTGAAATCTCAAAGTCAATTCTTTCTGGAAAGTTTGGAAATCTTAAAGCAGCGTGTTGCAAGGTGTTCTCATCCTTAGATGCAAATTGTTGGCCTCAAATGTTTCCACTGAACCCATTCTTCCCACCCCTCCTCAGAAAAAATTGTGCTCGCATAGTTCCTAGTCCACCTGCGCACAAGTGAAACACTACACTTTTAGATCAGTCATTTATCATTTTCTAAGTCTTATACGTCTTTTATACGAATTTAGATAGATCAATATAGTGAAAATTCTAAAAATATTATTTTATTTTTCTCACCAGTGCTGATATGAGAACAAATAACATTTTCCTGAACATATAGAAATCATATTAGCTTTAGACATTTTTAAGATCTAAACACAAAGATCTAGCTAGTTAAAAGAGATAAAAGAAAAAAAGTCAATTAACATATAAAATAATTTGGATTCATTGCATAAATCAGCCTAGTAATCCAAATAATTTAAAATGACCAGTTATCTTAAATATAATACATTAAAGTAAAACTAATCTACACGCCAATATATATTAGAGTAAAGAAACAAACATCATCTTATCTTTCGTATTCTTTCTGAATCATTAAAACAGAGAATTCTCCCCACTATTCTGACTTAAAGCATATTCAGTTCGCAACTGACCGAGTCTTATGCCCAACCCGAGTGATGAACCATGTCTCTTCTTCTTGCAAACCGCCATAAATTCCTTTTGTCGATAAATCGTTTTCATGCTGAGTAAAAACATATAAATGGTTTTCTTCATTTCTAATCTCAGCACCATGCTTGCATATAGTTGTAACAAAAACTTTAACATCAGATTATATGGAAAGGCTAAATAAAAACTTTTCCCTCAAGAAAACTTTATAGCATGCCCAAACTCTACCATGTTGTAGTTTCAAACAGAGTAAGGCCCAGAAAAAAACATTGTTAGGTTTAGTTGGTGGCAGCTGAAAGCTGTGAAGATTTTTTGCCGTCAAATTGTTCATGTGCTTGAAATTCCTTGTTCCAGCTTTGGAGATCAAGTCCTTTTGTCCCTCTGAGCCGTCTCAATAGTTTTAATTCAATGAATGGAACCTTTATTTAGAAATTTCGATCTAGAAAACAAATGTTAAAAATTATGTAACCACAACAAAACCAAACAATTAATAATTTAATGGGTCATAATAAAGGACCAATTTTTGCATAATTATATCTTAGTAACAACGATTCCCTTTCATTAGTCATCTATTTCAGCCAAAAGTTATAAATTTTATTTCGTAAACCTACATGGAGCTTCATTTTGAAGAAATATCAATACTCATCAGTAACTCTTCCAGGTATTTAATACATTCTTTCTTTCTATTAATATAAATATTAAGCTTCTTCCAACATTTAAGATCATCATAGCATCTAAAAGTGTAAACCAAAGAAAACACAAAAGAAGTGTAAAAAGATTCATAAGAAAATTGGAAGCAAAGCTTTTGTCTCAGTGATCTTAGTTGCATCCGTTTGGGCTGCAGTATTTGCCACTCAAGGAGCAGCTCAAGTGCAATCGCCAACAAAAACTCCTGGTCTTTTTCCTCCGAGTTTACCTATTGATTTGGTAAAATGTTTGTCATCACTTTTTAACGTGGAAGGATGTGTGCTTGAAATCTCAAAGTCAAGTCTTTGTGGAAAGTTTGGAAATCTTGAAGCAGCGTGTTGCAAGGCGTTCTCATCCTTAGATGCAAATTGTTGGCATCAAATGTTTCCACTGAACCCATTCTTCCCACACCTCCTCAAAGAAAATTGTGCTCGCATAGTTCCTAGCCCACTTGCGCACAAGTGAAACACTACACTTTTAGATCAGTCATTTATCAATTTCCAAGTCTTATATGTCTTTTATACGAATTTAGATAGATCAATATAGTGAAAATTCTAAATTGCTTTATTTAATAAATCCTTTGGACCTTTCTGCTATAAAGATTCAAATTTTAATCGAACTAGACACTACAAGAAAACTGTTTTTTAACTACGAAATTTAACGAGGAAAAATAATCCTCGTAAATTTACGTGGCCCTTACGAGGAAAACCCCAGACCACGTATAATCCTCGTTAATCAACGAGAAACATGTTTCCTCGTAAAATCGACGTCATGTAGCGAGGACTTAACGAGGCATAGTGAGTTTCCTCGTAAAGCCCTCGTAAGCCTTACGTGGACTTTACGAGGAAACAGTATACCGAGGAAACAATGAGGCCTACTGGTTTTTAGTTGTAAACGTGTTTGTTTTGGGTGTATACCTACCAACTTTCCTCGTAAATTCGAGGTAAAATGTCATCTACCAATTCCAAAATTTTCCTATAAATATGGTGTTTGAGTTTGAAATGAAAGATACCCCAAAAATTGAAAAAATAAAAGAGAGAAACAACTGAAAGCGTGAAAGGAAAAAAATGTCCGGAGATAGAAATATTTTCGAGTTGCGGAGGTGGATGTATACACACAAAGATGGTAACGGGAGAGTGACGAAAGAATATCTCGAAGGGATGGAGACATTTATGCATCAAGCAGATTCTACACCGCTCGCGCAAGAAAGCGGTAAGATGTTCTGTCCTTGTCGGAAATGCAACAATTCAAAATTAAGCACTCGAGAAAATGTTTGGAAGCATTTAGTAAATAGAGGTTTCACCCCACATTACTATATTTGGTTTCAACATGGAGAAGGTTATAGTAATTGTGGGAATGAAGTTAGCAGTAGTAATAGCAATTTTCAGGTTGAACCCGCGGTTGATCATTTGCATAATGAAAATAGTTACCATCAAGAGGAACAGATGGTAGATTATGATAGGGTTCATGATATGGTAGGTGATGCATTTGTAGCTCATCATGATGATGCTCATGAAGAACCTAATATAGATGCAAAAAAGTTTTATGAAATGTTAGATGCTGCGAATCAACCAATTTACAGTGGTTGTAGAGAAGGTCTCTCTAAATTGTCGTTGGCTGCTAGAATGATGAATATTAAAACCGATCACAATCTACCTGAAAATTGCATGGATGCTTGGGCAGACTTGTTTAAAGAGTATTTTCCGGAAGACAATGTGTCTGCTGATTCTTATTATGAGATTCAGAAATTGGTTTATAGTCTTGGGTTGCCTTCGGAGATGATAGACGTTTGCATCGAAAATTGCATGATTTACAGGGGAGATGATGAGAAGTTAGACGAATGTCGATTCTGCAAGAAGCCACGATTCAAACCACAAGGACGAGGGCGTAATAGGGTACCTTACCAAAGGATATGGTACCTACCACTTACAGACAGATTGAAAATACTGTACCAATCTGAGGAGACTGCCGGAGGGATGAGATGGCATGCCGAGCATACTCAGACGGAGGGTGAGATGACTCATCCATCAGATGCAAGAGCTTGGAAACATTTTAACAATGTGCATCCAGATTTCGCTAGCAATAGCCGAAATGTGTATCTTGGATTATGCACAGATGGATTTAGTCCATTTGGAATGTCAGGCAGACAATATTCGTTGTGGCCAGTCTTTCTTACGCCATACAACCTGCCACCAGAGATGTGCATGCGACGAGAGTTTCTATTCATGACCATATTAATACCTGGTCCGAAGCATCCAAAAAGATCTCTCGATGTTTTTCTACAACCACTGATAAAAGAGTTGAAAGATTTGTGGTCAACAGGGGTGAGGACGTATGATTGTTCAACGAAAACTAATTTTACGATGCGAGTGATGCTTCTGTGGACGATAAGTGACTTTCCTGCATATGGAATGTTGTCTGGATGGACTACACATGGGAGATTATCTTGTCCATATTGTAATGGAATGACAGATGCGTTTCAGTTGAAGAATGGAAGGAAGACAAGTTGGTTCGATTGTCACCGTCGATTTCTTCCCATTCACCATCCGTATAGAAGAAACAAGACATTTTCAGGCATAAAAAGGTTGTGATAGACACTCCTCCTCCATATTTAACTGGAGAACAAATCGAAGCGCAAATCGATTACTACGGTACTCTAGAAACCGTTCCTCGTGGTGGTAATTGGCATGTTCCCAGTAATATGCCTGATTATTACGGAGTTCAGCACAACTGGCACAAAAAGAGTATATTTTGGGAATTGCCTTAGTGGAAGGATCTTCTTTTACGTCACAACCTCGATGTGATGCATATAGAGAAGATTTTTTTTGAGAACATCCTGAACACAGTATTGAATGTCCCTGGAAAGACGAAAGACAACATCAAATCAAGGTTGGACTTACCTGATATTTGCTCAAGAAGTGAGTTACATATAAAAAGCAATGGACAAGTTCCAGTTCCGATATTCAGATTGTCATCAGAAAAGAAGTCGGTGTTGTTCAACTGGGTTGCATCCGAAGTGAAGTTTCCTGATGGGTATGTTTCAAATCTTTCGAGATGTGTTGAAAAAGGTTAAAAGTTCTCAGGGATGAAGAGCCATGATTGTCATGTCTTTATGCAACGACTACTTCCCTTTGCATTTGCGGAGCTACTGCCAGCAAATGTACATGAAGCACTTGCAGATAATATATATATATATATATATATATATAAACATATGCTTATTATATTTCTTTATATATACACAAATAATATGACTAATGTATTTTAAATTTTGAAACATGCAAGGAATTGGAGCATTTTTCAGGGATCTGAGCACACGTACTCTTAAAGAGGATGTCGTTGAACAACTTCATGAGAACATTCCCATCTTACTGTGCAACTTGAAGAAAATATTTCCGCCAGCATTTTTTGACGTCATGGAGCATCTAGTCGTCCACCTCCCTTATGAGGCATTGCTTCGAGGACCTGTACATTACGGATGGATGTATCAGTATGAGCGGGCCATGAAATATTTGAAAGGAAAAGCTAAAAACCTCGCAAGAGTTGAAGGTTCTATACTTGCCGGAAATTTGATGGAAGAAACATCACACTTCACATCATACTACTTTGCACCGAAAGTTCGTACGCGGAAACGAGCTACAAGAGGATATGATGATGGTGGTGGTGTGCCGACATATTTGGAAAAAGATTTCCCAGATATCTTTTGCCAAATTGGGAGATTTGGTGGGAAATTGGAAGAGGTTTGGTGGTCGAGTGATGAAGACCTCCATAGTGCTCACATTTATATTCTTCTCAACTGCGAGCATGCATTGATTCGCTATTTTGAAAGGTAGTTACACATTTATATTCTTCTCAAACACATATGTTTTTGTTTGGAATTGATTAATTAACAAAAAAATGTACAGGGAATTTGTTACTCATGTCGAAGAAGCAATTCCGGATATATCCATAACTGAGTTAGACATAATGAAAGATCAACACTTTATTAAGTGATTAAGGAAACAAGTATTACAACGTTCTCTATATTTTTCAATGTTCGCTGTTACTATGAAGAATTTCAAAGTTCTTTTTGTTTTTTCAGGTTGATTATGACGATCCAGATTATCCCGCATGGTTTCACGAATTAGTTCAAGGTCCAGTTGCAAAGGTCACCACATCGCCGATGTATTTCACACGAGGCTATACTTTTCATACATATGAGTATGGTAGACAACGTGCGACAAGTAATTATGGAATATGTGTGAAAGGCGAAACAGATTTCTTTGGGATCTTGCAGGAGATTATTGAAGTTGAATTGCCAGGGTTATTGAAGCTGAAATGCGTCCTCTTCAAATGTGACTGGTTCGACCCCGTCGTCAACAGAGGTGTTCGGGTTAACAAATTTGGTGTAGTTGATGTCAACAGTGGACGTAGATACAACAAATTTGAGCCTTACATATTAGCTTCCCAAGCAGACCAAGTTTGCTATGTTCCATATCCTCGGATGACAACCTCGGGGATAAATTGGTTATCTGTTATCAAAGTCACACCACGTGGACGCATCATCGCTGGAGAAGAGCCACCTTTACAAGAAGAACACACCAATGGAGTTGAGGAACCTGATCAACAAGTTGATGCCATCCTTCTCATCAATCCGCATAGTCGTGAATATGAAGATTTTTAAGAAGATAATACAGACAAAGTTGTTGAAGACGAGTTTAATGAAGATGATGATGTTACTAGTGATGACGAAAACGATAATAATGTATCGGAATGATGTTTACTTTGTTTGATTAATGAATGTGTTTACTTTGTTTGATTATGAAAATAATGTTTCGGTTTGAGGTTTGGGAAGAAGTATAGGTTGATGTTAAGTTATAGAAATTGGGGTTTGGGGAGGTTTAAGAAGAAGTAGAGGTTGATGTTATAAGTTTGGGGTTTGGGGTTTCAGGTTTTAGGGATTTAGGGACATTTCCTCGTAACTTCCAAGTAAAGCAAAAACACGGACCTGGTTATTTCCACGTAAAACAGTTTCCTCGTAAACCGAAAACACGGGCATGGTTATTTCCTCGTAACATTTCCTCGTAAAGTCCTCGTCAACTGGGCCTGGTTATTTCCTCGTAACTAAAAAGACGGGCCTGGTTAATTCCTCGGTATGTTTACGTGGACTTTACGAGGAAAAAAACACGGGCCTGGTTATTTCCTCGTAAATTTACGTGGGCTTTACGAGAAAATAAACACGGGCCTGGTTATTTCCTCGTAAATTAACCTGGTGTTTACGAGGAAATATAATTGCCTATATAAACTCGAGCCACCAGATTTCTCTCATTCGTAGCAACTTCCTCTCTATCTCCTCTTAAGGTATTCCTCTCTACTTCCTCTCTAGATAGGTTAGGTAATTAGTTTAGGTGGTTAGTTTAGAGAATTTAGTTTATTAGGTGGTTAGTACTATATTTATGTTTTTAGGTGGTTAGTAATATATGTATTTATATTTCTTTATTAATATGTTGAATTAATTTGTTTTTGTAGATGGTTAGAGCTAATAAGCTTAAGAAAGCGACGACTCATTACAGAGACTTGTTTACCGGGCCTAGTACTCATGGCGCATCATCTTCATCTCCCGGTTTGGTTCCGGATACTGTCCCCGAGACTCAGTCTTTTCAGAGAGTCTCGCAGTCGCCTCCTCCTCCTCCTCCTCCTCCTGATGCGGCCGAAGTTCATCCCGACTTGCTCGTGCCGCCGACGGCTCCTTATGCTACGTACACCGTCGAAGACCTTCTTGCTCAGCCAGGCAGGGAAGGTTTACCAGTCCTAGACCCCGAAAAGTAGGATTGCTAGGTTAAGTTAATATTCATCAATTGAGTTGTGCTTAATGCTTGCATTCTAGAGTAGCTAACTAGGATCTCGAAAGTAAGACATGGACGACAACGAGAGTATGTTTTGTGCCAGAATAGACTCCATTGAAAAGGTTGTTAGGCGCATGCGAGAGCTGGTCTAATTAGCTTTGTGAACATATCAAATCTCGTTCACATATTCTTCTGATTTCATCATCGATCGATATCAGGCCTTTGCCGTAGATCGATGGTCTTTCCTTTTGCTCGCATACAAGAGTTGGAGTTAAAAGGGCCAGAATAGTTAATATTTGAGTTCCATAATATTTACATTTCAATGCTTCCTATTCCCTATAATCCATTAAACTTGAAACCCTAGATATAACTTACTTACATTTGCATCTAGTTAGTTGAGTGGCATATTTTCATATTCACATTATTATCATATTTCCATATTGCATCTATACCTCCTGATAAGGAATATTTCCTTAAATTGATTGCTTGCTACTAATATATATAATTACCTAGCTTAGTCTTTAAAAAAAAAATCTATTGTGTGTCATAGCTCTATTTGGATTTGATCCCTAAGTACTACCCATGATCTCTCTTGGCAAGAGTATTATTTGTTTGTTAAGATTAGGGTTAATTTGATAGTTGATTGTTTAGGATATTTATACCCTGCTAGAACAATAAACACACCATCTCAAATTTGGCGCCGTTTCCGGGGAGCATTGATCACCATTAGATTTGATTTCTAGGATTTAATCTAGGTTTGTTTTTACTTTCAAGTTACTAAAATTTTCTTTTTCTTTGTATCTCAGGTACATGCAAAAGAGTACCATGAGCAATAAACGACAAGAATTACTATTTTCATATCTAGAGAAACTCAAACGTACGATCCACAAAGAAAAACGACAAGCATCGATCAATGGCACTTACATAGCGTCGACCGACACTTCTTTACAGACAACATCGACCGACATCATAACTCTAGCATCGAATGACATTGATCACAAAGCATCGATCTACAGCAACTTACCCTCATCGATCGACGGTAGCAGATGAGTTCAGATGGTTGCGACTTTAGGAATGGGGACTTGCATGACCTCAACGGTCATCTTCGCAATGCAGCATGTCAAAGGATAGACGATCAGGGGACTGTAATCCCTAATACATAAGCAGAAGCGGAAGCAGACGCTTCAGTAGCTCAACCTGAAGCTAATGCCCAAGCTGCACAGAGAACACTAGCTGATTACAACTGTCCAGACCAGTTCTACGCCTACAGGTCCGGAATTCGTCCTACATCTTTTCAGAGAAACGATTTTGAGATCAAGTCCGCTTTCTTCAGACTTGTAGCGCAGACGCCTTACCATGGGTTGCGATATGAGCACCCTATGGATCATCTGGAGCGATTTGAGGATCTAGTGACTGCTATTAAAGCCAACGGAGTCCCTGAGGACTATATTTTTTGTAAGCTCTTCAAGTACTCACTTCCTGAAGAAGCTTCATATTGGTTTAAGCAACTACCACCAGGATCTCTGGCATCCTGGAGTGACATCAAGAACGCTTTCTTGCGTAAATTCTTTGATGACGCAAGAGTAGAAGATCTGAGGAGTAAGATTTCTATTTTTTCACAAGAACATATAAAGTCTTTCTGAAACTCCTAGATCAGATTCAAGTCATACCAGAGAGACTGTCCACATCACAGGTTCAAAGAAGTGTAGCTTCTTAGCACTTTCTTCAGAGGTATTGGATTACAGTATCAGATGGCTTTGGACACAGCTAGTGAGGCGAATTTCAGCACTAGGAATCCTGAAGAAGCTACGAGATTGATTGAGAATCTTGCATCCAGTAGCAGTACCAAGAACACATATTTTGAGAGGAGGAAATAAAGCCCACCTGTGAGTAAGGAGCAAACTGAAGAAGTCAGAGCAAAACTGGATAGCGTTCAGAAATTTCTCAAGAAGCTGGTTACTTTTGCGGAAATAGAACCAATAGAGTCTAGAGAAGATGAGACTGAAGAAGAGGATGTGATCTACATCGATGGGAATGGTTTCGAGAGACAAGGGAATCCAGGTTTAAATAGGAACTCCTATGGGAATGATCAAAGGAGTAACTTTAATCAGAGTTCACAGCGAAAGCCCTTCCACAACAACATGACTTATGGATATTCTTACTACCAGAAGGTCAGGAAAGCAAGATCGAAGCAATGGTTGACATAGTTTTAGAAGGACAGCAGAAGATAATTGTGGATTTCAATTTTAAAATAGATGGTCTGTACCTCAACCTCAATACCAAGTTTGAAAACCTCAACACCCATGTGAAGAAGTCGGAGAATCAAGTGATGCAAACAAGTGAAACCATTAGGAGGCATAAGAGCCTGATCAAGGAGAAAATGGAAGCTGGACAGAATCACCACATCAGTGCATTGATTGATAATGATTTTTGGCAGGAAGTTAAGAGACAGAAGCTCCAAGAAGAAGATTTTCGTGTGGAAAGTTCTATGTCATTCGGCAGTTCTCATTGGTGTCGATTGACACCAAGCAATGACCATCAATAGACAGCGAATCCTGCAGCATACATGGCTTCGTGTGAATTGACTAACATCGATCGATACAAAATCCAGGGCAACGATCGACAGAGTGATAGAAGTATCGATCGACAGTGTGACCTAAGCATTGATCGACAAATGAGGAAACCGGTATAAATGCCGAACATCAATGCAAGTTTGATTGTTCGTCCGACCGTGACAGTTTCAGAATACAGACACGTCTGAAGCTATGGATCTTGATAAAGAAGATGATGGACACTCCAAGAGGAAGCAAAAGATCCCCAAACATCAGCGCGGAGAAGCCAATGAAAAAGAGATGAATAGCTTTGCCAAAAGAGTTTTCAAAATTCCTCTAGATATTTCTTTTGATGAAGCTTATTATACTCACAGATTGTGGATGTTTTTCAGGTAAACAAGGGATTCAGCTGATGATATAGAGATCATGTTCAATCATCTCAGAGAGAAGATGAAGCAGAGAACTTGTCTGAGGAAGAAAAGTGATCTTGGAAAGTTTGTGGTTCCATGCTTCATCAAGGGCAAAGAATATCCCAATGCCCTCTGTGATACTGGATCATCAGTGAGCATTATGCCAAGGACTATGGAAGAAGAGCTGAACCTGAAATTGGAACCCTCCAATGATTCTTTCACATTTGTAGACTTCTCAAGAGTGAATTCAGGAGGGATGGTAAAAGATGTTCCAATGCAGATTAACAACACCCTAGTCCCAATAGACTTCCATGTGATGGACATCGGGATAGATTGGAACTCTTCACTACTACTTGGGAGAGAATTTATGGCCACTGTGGGAACTATCTGCGACATGAAGTTAAACATGTTGTATCTATCTCTAATTGATAAAAATAATTTTTTTGAACCTATTAAAAATAAGAACAAATCTACTCTGATTGAATTGTGTAATGATGCATAGCTTGTGGCCACATGCTTCTCCGATTATGAGTTCAATGAGGAATCGTAAGATGGAGCAACGATCGATACCCAGCCAAGACAATCGATCAACGATCTAGCAGTTCAATAATCGGTCAACAACCACCCTTTGATATCGATCGATACTCACCCTTCAGAACCAATCAACACCTACCATTTAGATTTCGAATACAACCCATCCAAACTCGAGTAAGATGAAGATTACCGAGAAGAAGAGATAATCGAATACCGAGGTCTTGGTATGGAAGATGATGGTGTTTTTCATGTTTCCCATCAACTCGGGAAAGCGACATCGATCGATGGTAACCAATCACCATCGATCGATATTGGTATTAACTCAGAGTCTGAACTAGATTCAGCAGCAGAATGTGAGAAGGAATATGATTATCTACAACCAGATCAGTTCGGTATTATGAGAGATCCAGATGGTCAAAAAAAGAGCTATGGATGGAAGAATTCTGTATGTCACGAAGGAAGATGTGGCATATATACTTGCGATGGCCAATGGAGCTGGGAACCTTTTCGGCCAACAGTCTGATTATCGAGCATCGATAAACGGTCACCATACACCATCTATCGACACCCATCAGGCATACCGAGGATACGGTAAAGCTTATGAAGAATACAATGCATATGAAAGAGAGGGAGAGCTGATTGAGTTTCGCGGCCTAGCACTAGAAGAATCTGGCTGGGTAATGAACGTGAAAGTGGATAATCAAGCATCGATCGACGGCATCTCATGGCCATCGAACGACATTAGACGAAAGCCAGAACAAGAACTTAGAGCGGAAGCTACAAATGTTGGTTATCTTAGACCAGATGAGTTTGGAATTTTCATAGACCCATAAGGACGTGCACATGCTCTTCTAAACATATCTAAGGAAGATGTAGCATATGTCCTTGTTATGGCTAATGGATCAGAGAATTTATTTGGACAACAATAGCAGCCATCGATCGACGCAACGATACCAGCATCAATCGACATTGAGGAGGAACAGATCCATAATGATCTATACACTTCCAAACATCCAAAATCGATCGACGACGGCCATAATGCATCGATCGATACAACTTTTCCAGGTGTAAACGAATTTTGTACTTCTAATCCTTTTGGTTTAGGAAGTACACAATCAATCGATTGGAATAGAGCATTGAAAGAGATCCTATGATGCTGATGGCAGAAGAAATTACCATTGAGAAAAGAAAGATGAGTATGGCATCTACAAATATAAGAATGGTAATGCACGAGCTATAGACGGTAGATTCGTGAATGTGCAAGAAGCAGACATCATAGCAGTTCTAGAGAGAGCTACTATGTCTGAGTAGAGCTACATATGTTTACTAGAACATGCAGCAAAGATTGCTATGTCTATGCAGAAACAAAAGACATACAGCAGAACAGAGATCGATGAGATTGTGCATGAGATCTACAAAGCTCAAGAGATGTCACTGGATGATTTCTACAAGAGGCTTGATGATGTCTACTATCCTAAAGACGAGTGAGTCAACGGTTTGACTACACGCATGGATGAGATGAAAAAAGATTTGGAAACTGTTCTAAGATAGCATGCGATTGGAGCAGACAGAGTGACATCGATCGACGGCAGCATCAGGCCATTGATCGATGCTGAGTACGACAGACAGAAGTTCGCAGCAGAAGAAAAATTAGAAGACAGGTTCGATAAGATTGCTTTGTCTCAGATCCTGATGAAGGAAGATATTTTTCAGCAATTGGAGGATATATCAGAGACTACAGCTGCCAGACTTAGAATGCTACAGCGTAGTATTGAGAATCTACAAAGGAGAATGCATTCAATGGAGGTTGCTAAGGAGATCATAAAGAATGAGAAAGCCAGAGGAGACGAGTCAATGAGAAGCTTCGTTGGTGCATGGTTTCATTAGAACAAAGAAGATTTAGACACTTATTTTCCAAGTGTTGATCCACCTCCATTCTAGTCATAAAGTTCAAACATCGAGCTTAAGACTATAATCAAGCGCTGAGTGGGAGGCCACCCACTGTTTAGTAAGTTTTGATTTACTTTTTACTTATACTATTATTTATTTCTAGTTTTACTTTGTTTTTACAGACTATTTAAGTCCACCATCGATTGACACCATAGAGGCACCATCAGTTGACAATGGATCGCGACCATCGATCGACCACATCTGCCTACCACCGATCGACACCCTCTTATAGAGAGAGGTGTCGATTTTTATACTTAACTATTTACTTATGATTTATTTTTTCCTAACCAATCTGGGACAAATTACACTAGGGACAGTGTAATTTAAGTCTGGGGAGGTTCACTAATGCTATTTGTTTGTTTTTGAGTCATATTTACTATATTTATATAAGTTTTTTAAAAAAGGTTTTTATTGAGTCAAGAAGAGGACTATGATCAAGATTTATTATTGACTAACCATGCTATAAGCACCATTCTTAGAAGGTTGTTTGCAGAGATTACTAGAGATACCAAAGTGGATCATCCTTCTATTATATCACATTTGCTTAGAAAGTTTGAAGGAACCAAAGCTGATTTCCAACACTAATCTTGACATTAATCGCTTGCTTTGGGATTTGGTATACACTGGATCGGATTCATTCTGCAAGTCTGGAAGGTAAAAGTCTGTGTGCTTCTGATTCCACTCTCTTAACCCTTCAGATTAAAAAAGGAGTCGAGCATGATTTGGTGGCTACAACCACTAAAGCTTGATTTATATGATTCTAGAAAGTGAAAAATGTCAAAAAGAAGTGAACATGATCTGGTGGCTAAAACCATTAGTGCTTGATTCATGGAAGCCTGTCCAAATATCTTAGTCAATTAAAAAAATAAAATGATACCCTCAAAAGAAGGAAGACATTGACTGAGAGAAGTGAAAAGAGAGAGAGGAAAAGGATCAGAGAAGACTAGCTATGTGCTCAGATACTTTCAGGAGTAAGAGTCCATATGTCCTTTGATCAATACTCCCAAGGTAAAGCCTGCACTTTTATTTTATGCAAAGAAATGAAATCAGTAGAGTGGTGAGTCAGACTAGTATTTGCTAAGTTGTTGGTATAATGGACTTGGTTGCTATACTAGGATAGGGTATATAAAGTTTCTCTGTGATTGACTTGATAGGATGTGGTTGCAACAAAGCAGGGTGACACTTATACTTAGACATAATGTGAGTCTTCGCCTTTCAAAACCTCTTTCACAGGCTTGTTTGCTTGTTTGCTTGAGTACAAGCAAAAGGTTAAGTCTGGGGGAGTTGATATAGCCTATTTAATACCATTTTCAGGCCATGTAATAGGCTCTATTTATGGTCTATTATGTGTGTCTAGACTATGTTTTAGGGTCTTTATAGGCCCAGGTACATTTTGGAGATATATGGAGATACTTGGAGCTTTTGGAACATTTAGAGGAGAAAAATCTTTAGATGATCAGTTAGAGAGCCGAAGTACAAGGCAGTAATCGATCGACGACAAAACCTTGTCATTGGCCGATGTTACAAGACCAAGATCGATCGATGTTGCACAGTTGCCATCGATCGATAGTCGATTCACTGATAGCCGACCTCAAGCCCAAGTTAATATTTGAGTTCTAGAATATTTACATTTTCATGCATCCTATTCCCTTTAATCCATTAAGCTTGAAACCCTAGGTCTAGCTTACTTACATTTGCATCTAGTTAGTTTAGTGGTATATTTCCATACTCACATTATTATCATATTTCCATATTGTATCTATACCTCCTGATAAAGAATATTTCCTTAAACTAATTGCTTGCTACCAATATATATATAGATAATTACCTAGCTTAGTGTTTAGAAATAAGAAATCTATTGTGTGCCATTGCTCTCTGTGGATTCGATCCCTAAATACAACACATTATCTCTCTTGCCAAGAGGATTATTTGTGTGTTAAGATTAGGGTTAATTTAATAGTTGATTTTTTAAGATATGTATACCATGCTAGAACAATAAACACACCATGTCAATACACTCGGAGAAACGCACAAGGAGAATTGGTTACACTTAGCAATCATGAGTTAGCAAGGCTAGAAAGAACAAACCGTCAACAACCAAGGCCGACTAACGCCACAATGGGTGAATATGGCAATCCAGAGAAATTCACTGGTACGATGCAACAGATGCAGCAGACGCAACAAACCATTCATGCGCAGCAACGAGCTGCTCAAGAGGCTGCATAGCAGTAACAGTAGGACCAAGCTGCTTCAATCGGCAGAGAAACCTTCCATGTAACTTCCCTACTATGCGCTCTTCTATCACTTCACCACCTTTCAATCGACAAGACTTTGAGATCAAACCTGCTTTGATTTCTCTAGTTCAGAGAAAGATTTTCCATGGTTTCGCAGCACAAATTCCAATGGAACATATTAAGAGATTGAAAAAGTCTGCATCTCTACTCGTGCGAATGGAGTACCACCGGACTACATCAAGTGCACACTATTTCAGTTCTCTCTTGATGGAAAGGCTGCTTGGTGGTTGAATTCTCTCCCTACTAGATCTCTTACTTCATGGGAACAGGTCCGATCAGCGTTCCTAAGCCATTTCTACATGAAGGCTAAGATAGCCGCTTTGAGGAATAAGATATCCTCTTTAAAGCAGCTCACTGATGTGCCCTTTTGCGATGAATGGGAGCGCTTCAATGACTACCGCAGAGAATTCCCCATCATGTGTTTGAGGATGATTACCTTTTAAGGATTTTCTATGATGGAGTTGACTAGGAGTTTCATAATGCTCTCAATTTCGCAAGCAAGGGAGATTTCATGAACCAAACAACTGAAGGGGCATTTGAGCTGATAGAGAACATGGTAGCTAGCTCATCCAACAAGAATCAGGAGACTGAACGCTTTAAGAAGGTGAACAGTATTGACACTCAGAAGATAGAAAAGCTATCGGCCAGGGTTGATCAGCTGCTCAAGAACAACAAGGTAAAGTTTTCGTCATGGAAGAAGCTATTCCCAAGCATAACACTCAAGACGTTGTAGCAGAAGCCGAGAAACCAGCAGAGAATCAGCAAGAGGTCAGCTATGTCAATGGCCAAGGATGTCAATACAAGAAAAACAATGCGGACAATCCTACAGATAAAACGCAAAACAACCAGGCACAGGGCACGGGTTATTAGAAGGATTAACCCCCAAAATTATCAGGGAAGAACCTATATTCTTAGTCAGGCACAAAACCAGTATCAGAATCAGAAACAGCAGAACAACGCGCAGGCTGCTCCAGTTATCGCGAGCGGTCCGCATGATGAGTATAAGGGTTTGGGTATGATGATGTAACAGCTGTTGCAAGGTCAGAAGATTCAGTGCAAGGTGTTGAATCTGGTTACTACAGACATCAACACCAGGATGGACAATATGTTCACTGAGCTAAACTCCAAGTACGATAATGTTGCGAGTCACATGAAAGATGGACGTTCATATTGCTCAACCAGCCGAGAGTATCAAAAGGCAACCAGAGATGCTTCCTGAGAAAACAGATAAAAATCCCAAGGATTGTAATGCAGTTGACTTGAATATGCTGTTCCTACAACACCCACTGAAACCATTCCTGCTCGATTTTACACGCCTAAGGTGCCATACCCTGTTCCAGCAAAGAAATCTCATAAGGATCGTGAGGAGATGAAGTGGAAGAAGATGCTTGAGGACTTGACCATCAAGCTACCCTTGATTGATGTGATTCAGATGATACCCTCCATGCGCAGTTTGATGAAGGGATTGGTCTCAAGGAAGATATTTAGAGACACAGTGGTCAAGAAGCTGGGTGATTCCGACAAATTTGTCCTCTCACTCCATATTAGGAAAAAAAACTCGCATGCTCTCTGAGCGATCGTGGCTCAAGTGTAAACCTCATGCCTTGTTCTGTGGAAAGAGGCTGGGTTTCACAGATTTCTAACTGACCAGGATTTCCTTGGTGTTCGCAGACAGATCAGTCAAGCTCCCAATAGGTGTTCTCGAAGATCTACATTTCCAGATTGGAAACACCACAGTCCCATCTGATTTTGTGGTTCTGGAACTTGAAGAAGAACCAAAAGACCCACTCTTTATGGGCTGTCCTTTTTTATGCACAGCTGGTTCAAGCATTGATGTGAGGAATGGGAGGATCAATCTCCAGTTGGGAGACATCCTGATGAAGTTTGAGATGGATAAGCTGCTCAAGAAAACGATTCTGGACAGACATATTTTCACAGTGGATGAAGAGGATGAGACATTAGTACATAGAGAAGGAATGATCGAAGAAATCCTAGCGGATGATCCATTGGAAGTTACCTTAATCATAGCCAAAGCTGAGCATAATGTTTTCAAAGTAAACGTCGATGGGTATGCAAAGATGCTTGACTCTAGAAAATGCATGGAGAAGATTTTCGGTTACTTGAGTATAGGGGAGAAGAGCGATCAAGTTAAACCAGTCGGAACGATTGCTCTGAAACGAGTGAACACTCTAGTAAACCTGCTCGACAATTCATGGAGCGATCTCAGGGGCCTCAAAAATCAAACTCAAGTCCCTACCCACGGGACTCAGGTATGTGTTTCTTGTAAAATTCCACACACCCTTTCATTATGAAATCTGAACTTAATAACGTGGACACTGCTAAATGTTTGTGTGAGATGAAGAAATATCGCAAGGCATTAAGATATTCACTAGATGATATTCCTAGCATTTCACCTGATTTGTGCATGCATAGAAGACATCTAGAAGATGAATCGAGGACTTCAATAGAGCATCAGAAGAGGTTAAACCTGAATCTAAAAGATGTCGTGAAGAAAGAGATAATGAAACTTCTAGAGGCTGGTGTAATCTATGTGGTCTCTGATAGCGAATGGGTTAGTCATGTTCATGTAATTCCTAAGAAAGGTGGAATCACCGTGATAGCAAATGATAGGAACAAATTGATACCTAGTAGGACTGTAACTGGCCATGTATGTGCATTGATTTCCGCAAATTAAATGTTTCAACTCGCAAGGATCACTTTCCACTTCCATTTATTGATTCAAATGCTTGAAAGATGAGCTAAGCACCAATACTACTGCTTTTTAGATGGTTGCTCGGGTTTTGTTTCAGATACCCATCCATCCAAACTATCAGAAGAAGATGACTTTTACGTGTCCTTATGGCACATTCGCCTACAGGAGAATGCCATTCGGCCTGTGTAATGCCCTATCAAAGATTTCTCAAAAAATCGCAAGACCACTCACTAGACTGCTCTGCAAGGAGACCAAGTTTGAGTTTGATAGCGATTGTTTGGCTGCATTCCAGACAATCAAGGGAGCACTCATCAGTGCAACGATTGTGAAACCACCAGAATGGAATCTTCCATTCGAGATCATGACTGATGCAAGTGATTTTGCAGTTGGAACAGTGTTCGGTCAGAAAAAAGCCAAGAAGCTGCACGTGATCTACTATGCGAGCAAGACCCTAGATCAAGCACAGTGTTGTTACGCCACAACTGAGAAAGAGTTGTTGGCAATTGTATTTGCCTTTGAAAAATTCAGGTCCTACTTGGTGGGTTCTAAGGTGGTAGTGCACACTGATCATGTGGCTTTGAAGTACTTGCTAACAAAGAGGGATGCTAAGCCACGGTTGCTAAGATGGATTCTTTTGCTTCAAGAAGTTGATCTTGAGATCAAGGACAAGAAGGGATCAAAAATGGGGTTGCTGACCACTTATCGAGAATGAAGATCGACGAGGAAACAGCTCTTGACGACAGTCTTCTGGTGGAGCATGTGTATTCGACCAGTCTAGGAAGAACAGCTGAATAACCAGCGCAAGCTGCTCCAGCGATCTGGAACATTTTGTTGCTGCGATTGAGAAGAGGTACCCGAAACTTCCATGGTTTGCTGAGATCATAAACTACCTAGCTGCTAAGAAAGAACCAATGGAGTTTACTGGTAACGGGAAAAGAAAGTTCTTTTGGGATGAGCCATACTTGTACCGACATTTCAAGGATGGAGTATTCAGAAGGTATGCAGCTAAAGCTGAAATTCCAGGGATCCTATATCACTGCCACGGATCCTCTCATGCAGGGCATGTCGCAACTTTCAAGACTGTCTCTAAGATACTTCAAGTCGGTTTCTGGTTGCCAACTAAGTTTCAGGACGCTCAAGCGCTCATCTCCTAGGGCAACTCAGGTCAGAGAAAATGTAATTTTGGCAGGAGAAACGAGATGCCACAGAACTTCATCTTGGATATATAAATGTTCGATTGTTGGGGGGGGATTGATTTCATAGGACTGTTCCCACCATTCTTTAATAATGAATATATCCTGGATGCGGTTGACTATGTATCTAAGTGGGTTGAGGCGCTGGCCAGTACCACAAACGATGCAAGAGTGGTGATACAGCAGTGGGGGTTGTGCGCCCGATTTATTGTGCTTCCTATCTCTGTCAGAAATCTAGGGTTTCTCCGCAATTTTTGGGAGAGCAAGTTTTATTTTTCTGAAAGGTTTTCGAAATATTTCTTTTGGTCAAGCCCTTATGCGCTGAGATTTTCCCAACTCGGTAATGAGATGAAATTTACGGGGTTTGATAGATTTTATGGTTACCGTTTCGGTTTAGTGAGAGAAATCGCGAGCTTGTTTTGGTGCCCCTCCTGTGGCGAGGAGTCGCGACTAGGTTTTCGATTTTCTCAAGCACTGCAACGTTTGGATAAGAATTGGCGACGGGAGCAGTCACTACTGGAGTTGTCTTACCAGCGCTGTTGCGTGCACCTTTATTTTATTTTTTTGTATTTCCATGCATTGTTTCGATTGAGCGTTGATGGCTGAGAGTTAGATTGATCTGTACCCCCCCCCCCCTCCTTCTAGCGACAAACTGTGGGAACCGAAATTCGCACTGTCGATTTCTGTTGAATTAGGAACGCAGGTTAAACCCTAGTTTCCCAGAGGTCCCGGATATCTGCTAAACCATATGCCAATAAGTCAGAATACAAAGTAAATATTGAAAAACAAAGTAATAATCGAAAAGAGAGCAAATAGATGTCTTATTCCGAATTTGCGTATGAGCGTTTACAACAGGATAGGAGCCTAGGTTATGAGAGCTGTCGGCGAGATCCCTAGTTCTAATAACCTAAGACTGCAACACCCTAGTGGAGTCGCAGCTCGAATAACAAAAAAAGGAAAGTTGCATAAATGCTCTAAGTGCTAAGTTATGTTCGCTCTAAGTGGAGATTTTTGTGTGTTTTCGGCATCATCACCCTTGAAGTCCTTATATACTCCTCAAGAGGCGGTTTGCTCTTTCCCCTTCTGCCCTTGGTCGAATTTATCGCTTCTCGGATATATTATTTTTTTCCTCGATCTTCATGATAATCTTCAGAAACCAAACAGTTATCCTTCGATCTTAACATTTATCCCTTAATAAAAGATAAGCCGTCAAAAAGTTTGGGCTTGATTTCGTATAAAATCGCGAGTGGGACTTTAGCCGAGCTGTAGACCTCGTTGGACCGTTTTCTGACATAGGCGTTTCTACGATTTTATCGAAAGAGCGTTGATAAGATGACGTTTTCCGAGAGTTAGGATCTTTCATATGGGGAGTGTGAATCTAGATTTTTAGTTAACCGTTATCATCTCATACGATCGTTTCGATTTGCCCATTCGACAAGCTGGACGTCTTACTCGGACATCTTCTCCGTTCAAGGAGTTGGATGATCGAGTCCTCTAGTCGTTTCGTGATATTGCCGTTCGGGGATACGTTTACCCGAGGTCTTTGGACAAACTCTTCCTGACGGCTCATTTTCGCAGACCGCTCCTTTGTGGTCAGTCAATATTTGACCTCGATTTTGACCATTCCTCTTTTTCCGAGTCATTTTCAGCAATAACTCATTTTCCCGGTAGGTTTCTGACGTTGATTCCGTCGTAACCGATTTTGACCCCAATAGTTTGTAAATTCGAGATCTTCATATGACGACCTAGGTTCGAGGTTATTTTGTTTTTTTTTCCAAAATATTCTTTCGAGATAACCGTTTTTGACCCCAACAGTTAGCCCCCTAGGCTGCAAAGTCTCGGAGATAATTTTTGCAGGAGAAAAGTGTGTTTTAATCGGAATCACGACTAAGGGTACTTTTCCGAGAACTTTTATCGAGGTTAATTTATTGCGGAGATTATCCCTCCTTACTTTTCTATAAGTAGTGAACTCTCTTTCCTCATTCCCTTATCACCTTCTTATTTCTTTAAGCTTCCTCTGCCTTCTCTCTAAAAAATTGTAAGATAGTTGTATTCTTCCCAGGGTGACGAGAAAAATTTTGACGTCGAGATAAGTGATGCAACTCTTTCTGCGATTCCTTTAAAATCGGTCCTCCTGGCATTGTGTCGGCCTATGCAGCTAGCTTCTTATCCTTACAGGATAACCTTGCCCGGCGTAGCACTGAGAAGGAGATATGCCAGTCTTCTGCTCAACCGATGATGCCTCCAGCCCCGATCGAAACTCCGGCCGCACCATCATCGGAGACTTTGGTTCAGCCTACATGCTCATCCACGACGCCCGTTCATGTTGAGTATAGGTAGCGGGCTCCAGAATCAATTCCCCCTCCTCTGGCTAAGCGGTAAATCGTTCTGGGGCTGCATGCTTCTAGTGCCGCTCTGATTGTCCCACCAAAAAGTCGAAACAGAAATCCTCTTACTGGAGAGGCGACTAAGAGGAAAAACTGCGCTACAGGCGGAGAAGGCAATTCTGCACCGCAGGGAGGATCTGGTTCGAGTGCGATGCCACAGTATCGTGCCAAGGTTTGTTTCAGATATCTTTCCCGATATCATGGTGTGCCCTTCCCTAACCCTTTATATGTCTTATGCAGTTCGTATCTTTGATCGACGGGATGGTCAATAAATGTGGGTCAGATGATTAGCGTCTTATGAGGGAGTTATCAAAGTCCCGAGAAGAGTCATCAGCGTTCGAGAAGAAGTTAAAGGTTATTGAAGATGCCCATTTCGTTGAGGTGTCCCATTTCGAGACTCGGATCAGCGAGCTCGAGCGAGACCTCGGGAAGACTGCAAGCTCCATGCTCAAGGCGAAGCAGATCAGGAAGACGAAATATTCGAAGGCTCGTCGACTCCAGCGTTTTCTCCGAGCAAAGAAGGATTGATGGCTCGTGAGATCAAGGGAGCCAAGATGGTTCTTCGCGCTGAGTTTGAGGCTCGCTTGGAGAGGATTGCTGGTTCCCTCGAATCCCTGACGGCCATCTAAAGTAGGGATCTGGATCTCACGTCCGTTGAGGGAGGAACTAGCGAGGTCTGGCTATTCAAGGGTGACGCGCCTCAATGTCCACGAGCCGAGGAAGCCCGATTTTTGGCGTGCAAAGAAGAGTTGAGGGTTGCTGAGGTTGATTTTGACACGATCCTTGGCATTCCCAGATCTGATTCCCTCCTTCCGCCGTGCTTGGGCAATGCGGGTGGGAAGGTGTCGTGTTCGTCGAAGGTGCAGCCCCAGTCTCGTATGAAACTTTTTATCATTTTTTATGTTTTTGTTGATGTTTGGATCGGCCAAGTGTGGCCTTGTTTTTATTTTGGGATTGGCCGGGTGTGGCTTTGAAACCCTGCCGCTTTGCGGCTATTGCATGAATGGACCAATCTTCTTATTGAAAAGATTTGAGATTTGAGATTTGAGAGTGTGTCGAGCAGTTGGGTGTAGAGGGAAAATTAAAAGTTGTCATCTCATAACCTAACTCTTTTTTGTAGATCGTTATATTCATTGCTCGTTCGAGATGTGCGAAAGATTTTCGTGAGCGTTTAGATGTGAACGGAGAGGCATGCTTTCAGGATCTCGTATCTTTCGATATTCATGCCTTTGGACGTTAGAGACCAGTGTGCTGGGTTTATGGCAAGACCTAGGTTTACTCTCGGTTAGAGATGAGCGATGACTAATCGGCTTTCGTTTTGCGTGTTGCCATTTCAACCTGATTCCGTACCACTTTAAAGTCCGCGATATGTTCTCGGCTTATACGACTTGTATGGTCGGAATCGAGCATCTCTTTGAGGACAATTTTTAAGTCTCCCGAAAGTGCTGACTAAAAATTTTGGATTTCTTTTATAGCGCTATTATCCTTATGTTGTATGTATGAGAGCTATCCTTGCGAGATAACTTAGTCTGTTTAGGATGTTGCGAGTTCATTGTGATCAGTAACAAACTTATTGGTAGATATTACCGTTTTCGACTGTGTGTGTGTTTTATAGTCGCATGTGGACTGCTTTTTAGGGTAAGGGTTTTGTTCAAAGGGTTCCTCGTGTGTTGGTGATGTCTCGCCAAGTCGAGGGTTTGATTTTTATTATGTTGCAGAAGGTCGTCGTTCTTTACATTGGGTTTTGGGCGAAGTAAATTACGAGATTTGACGTTTTGATCATAGAAAGAATTTTGCGAGAAAAACTCGCGTTTTTGTTTTAGAAAAACTTTTCGAAAATATTAAGTACATGAGTGGATATTTTGAATATTTTTGGGAGTATACGATTATACGTATATGTACCCACTCCCCCCCTTTTTAGAGAGGGGGGAGAGCCGAGCTCGTCTTGCGACGAATTGCCTACGTACCCCTTGTCGGAAATCAAGCCATCTCATAGTTCAGTTTTAAGAGAGTGCTTAGAGATAGTATTTTTTTAGGTGCATCGCATTCCAGGTTCTAGGAACCTTGACGTCCTGCATGTTTGCGATTTCGTAAGCGCCTGGTCGCACTACTTTTGTGACTTTGTATGGTCCTTCCCAGTTTGCTCCGAGTTTCCCTGTGTTTCGCTCGGCGGTGTTCTGAAAAACTTTTCGTAGGACTAAGTCACTTTCTTTGAATCTACGAACGCGTACGTTGGAGTTGTAGTACTTTGCGGCCGCCGGCTGATAGTTCTGAATTCGTATGAGGGCCTGGTCCCGACGTTCGTTGATTAGATCGAGGTCGTCGAGCAACATTAGATTGTTTGAAGCCTCTCGTTTTGGGAGCAATCTTCTACGTACTCCGTGAAATTCAACTTCCGCTGCGATCATACATTCTGCTCTGTATACGAGGGCGAATGGAGTTTCCCCCGTTGCGCGTCTCGGAGTTGTGCGGTGCGACCATAAGAGTCCTTCGATTTCTTCGGCCCACCTACCCTTTTTGGCGTCCAAAAGTTTTCTAAGTCCATGAAGGATGGTCTTATTATTAGTTTCGGCTTGGCCGTTGAATTGTCGGTATCTAGGGGTTGATTTGGTTAGTCGTATCTTCATCTTTCCGCAGAAGGTCTCAAATCTGGTCGAAATAAACTGAGACCCATTGTCCGTTACGATTTCGTACGGGACCCCTTGCTTGCAGAGGATGTTTCTTCATACGAAGATTTTGACATGGGCATCTTTAATGCTTGCGTAGGAGTCTGCTTCGACCCATTTCGAGAAAAAATCCGTTAAGACTAGCAAGAAGCATTTTTGCTTTGACCTATGCATAGGACCGACTATGTCCATCGACCATCCCATGAATGGATACGGCGCCCAGATAGATGAGAGAACATCTGCCGGTTGATGGATAGTAGGGGCGTGCCTCTGGCAATTTTCACATTTTCGTGCAAAGTTCTCGCAATCTTTGATCATTCTTGGCCAGTAGTGTCCGTGGTGTTTGATTTTGACTGGGAGGGACCTTCCACCAGAGTGATTTCCGCAAGATCCGGAGTGGACCTCTTCCATTATACTTTGTTCTTTCTTTCCTTATACTCAGGTCATGAGCGGCCGAGAAAGTCTCCACTTGTAGAGTTCTTCGTCTACCAAGATGTATCATGCGGATTGGGTTTTAACCTTTTGGGCTGCCCACTCGTCTGTTGTGAGTTTCCCGTCGGCGATGTACGCAAGGATTGTGTTTGTCCAAAGTTTGTCGAATCCGTACTTGGATTGCTCGTAGTCTCGTGTTGCCTGGTTATCGATTTCAGCCTCGCAGTCGGGTGAATCGATCAGGTTTATGACGATGGGCGGTCCGATGCTAGGATGCTCTATGAATTCCAAGGGGATTACCCTGCTTAGACCTGGATCCGAGCTGGACGCAAGGGCGGCCAGGGCATCTGCCTGGGCATTTTCCGCATGAGGGATTCGTTTCAGAGCGAATCGATCAAAGCTTGGGTTAGGTGCTGGAAAACCTTCCAGTAGGCGTCCATTCTTTCATCTCTTGCCTCGTATTCTCTGCTGTACTGATTTGCTACCAGCTGCAATTCGCAGTACGCGTGGATGTTGTGTATTTTCAGGCTGCGTGCCAGTCTTAGGCCAGTAATGAGAGCTTCGTACTCAGCTTTGTTATTGGAAGCCTGGAAAATTAGTCAAAATGATTGTTCCAGTACTTCCCCTTTTGGGGATGTTAGTCGGATTCCGACCCCAGAGCCCTGTTTGGATGAAGATCCATCAACGTGGAACGTCCAGGTCGAGTCCAGCTCTTGGTTCATCGTGCAATCTGTAGGAAGCTCTACCAAGAAGTCAGCGAGCACTTGCGATTTTACGCAAGCTTTCGCTCGATACTCGATATCGTATTCGCTTAGCTCGACTGCCACTTTGCTAACCTTCCAGACTGACTGGGGCTATGCAAGATTGTCCGCAGCGGAAATGATGTGAGTACTCGATCATATGAGAATGGAAATAAGGCCTTAGTTTTCGGCATTACGACCGCGAGAGCTAGTTTTTCCATTAGCGGGTAGCGTGTCTCTGCATCCACCAGGGTTTTACTTACGTAGAAGATGGGCTTTTGTTCGCCTCGCTCATCTCGGATGAGGACTCCGCTTACGGCAGTTATGGATACTGCAAAATGCAGAAACAAAGGCTCTCCTTCTACGGGTTTTGCGAGCACCGGGGGAGTGGCCAGGTAGTGCTTCAACTGTTGGAAATATTTTTCGCACTCCTTGGTCCATTCAAACTTTTTATTCCCTTTCAAGTAGTCGTAGAAAGGTAAGTATTTCTCCGTTGATTGTAATGATCGAGTGCAGTGACTCTACCCATTAACCTCTGCACCTTTCATTTGGGTCTTGGTGATGCCATCTCAATCAGTGCGGTGATCTATTTTGTATTAGCCTCGATTTCCCGAAAGGTTACAAGGTATCCCAGAAATTCTTCCAATACTACCGCGAACCTGCACTTTGCAGGTTTCAGTTTCATGTTATGTAGGTTTAACCTCTCGAAGTATTCTTGGAGATGGTTGACATGGTCTTGCTCCTCAAGAGATTTTATTAGCATGTCGTTGATGTATACTTCCATAGTTTTTTCGAGTTTTTTGGATAACATTCGGTTAACTAGCCGCTGATAAGTTGCACCAGCGTTCTTAAAGCCGAATGGCATTACTCTGTAACAGTAAGTTCCGCGGTCGGTTATGAACGCAGTTTTATCCAGATCATCAGGGTTCATCATGATCTGATTTTAACCGGAGAAAGCATCCATAAATGACAATAGTTTGTTTCCTGCCTTTGCTTCGACCAGTGTATCGATGTGAGGCAGTGGGAAACTATCCTTCGGACACGCTTTGTTGATATCGGTAAAATCGACACAGACTTGCCATTTGCCGTTTTTCTTTTTAACGATGACTATGTTAGCGAGCCAGTCAGGATACCTTACCTCTGTTATGGAACCGACATTGACGAGTTTTTCGACCTCTTCGTTAACTGCGCAGGCCCGTTCAGTGCCCAACTTTCGTCTTTTCTGTTTGACTGGTTTGAAAGTTGGATCGAAGTTAAGTTCGTGATGTCAATCCATGGTATGTCTTCCGCAGCCCACACAAACGTGTTTAAGTTTTTCTTTAGACAGGCGACAAGCTCCGTTTTTAAGGACTCGCGAACATTAGCGCCGATTACAACACAATAGTCTGGGAATGCTTCTTCGAGGCACACTGAGATCACGGGTTCGTAGGTTGGTTCCCGTTTTCCCTCTAGTGCTTCGGCTACTCGCGACTACCAAATGATTTCTGTTTCATTTGGTCCTGAGGCATTGTCATCAACAGACGACTTCCCTTTCTTGTTAGGAGGAGTCTCTGATGACGAGCCCTTTCGTTTTATTTCTGTGGCGAAACAAACTTGCGAGATTTTTCTATTCCCCCAGATTGTCTCGATTCCGCAAAGAGTTGGGAATTTGAGACACATGTGGTATGTTGACGGGACAGCCTGCATTGAAATCAGCCATGGAGTTCCTACGATCGCGTTATATGACGTGGATCGATCGATGACCAGGAACTCCATGATTCTTGTTATGTTGTCGGCTCTAACCGAGAGGTTGATTGTGCCGAGAGTCATGGTAGCCTCCCCCGAGAGTCCTACTATCGGGTTTGGGTCTTCCGCGATTTCAGATGGACCGATTTCCATTCTCTCGAGGGTGTTTTTGAAGATGATATCGGCCGAGCTTCCGGTGTCGACCAATATCCTTGCGAGATCGATATTCTGGACTTTCAATGAAATGTTTTGGATAACCTGAGGTTTGATGATTGTTTAGAAAGATTAGGAAGAGAAAACGCTTAACAACTACTAAGTCTAATAGGTAATCATGATTAAGAGTATAGGAAAGAGTTTATGAACTGTCTAATTATTATTGATGCTCAACATTACAATATATATGAGGGTAATACAAGGGTTTTCAGAAAACTAAAAGAAGGGAAACATGTGGCTTTGGTTAAGCCAAGGAGAACCTAATTCAAACAAAGGAAGGCTGGCCATGCAAATGGTATCAGCATCTTTGACAATATGCTGATCCTTTCCAGCTTGTGCCAGGCTGTCCACACTGCCTTATCCTTCTTTTACAACGGATGGATAAGGGTAAACCCCTTTGGTAAGTGTCCGGGTAACTTCTCTTTTACCCGGATGAGAATTTACCTTGGTTGAGGTTTTGGTCGACCCGGACCTGTACGGCCTGTACGGACTGTACTGTCATGGTCGATCCAAAACCATCTCCTTCCTTCTCTTCCTTAACCCAAATAAGAACCTCAACTTAACACTCCCCCTCAAGCTGACCATGTGGAACAAGTCGAGCTTGGGAGGCTATGAGGTCTTCCTCATTAAAAACCTCACCAAGAAAAATCCATTGGGATAAAACCTTGATGAGGGAAAAAGAGTAAAGACCCCATAGCAGGGGATCAGGTAAGTTTAGTCAGATCAACGAGTCCCAAACGATCATGAATGGACTTCATTGTCTTATGTCTAGCTGCCTTTGTAAACACGTCTGCGAATTGATTCTCACTCCTTATGTAGCATGGCAAGATCACTCCTAACCCAATCATTTGTCTCACCTTGTGGCAATCAACTTCAATGTGCTTTGTTCTTTCATGAAAAACTAAGTTGAAGGCAATATGGATTGCTGCTTGATTTTCACAATGCATGGTCATCCTTCTCCCCCAAAGGGAGATTTTAGTAAATAACCAAATATAACATTTGGGATAAGAGTCAAGTTTGTAATTTTTCTTACATCCCCCCCCCCCCTCCTGGAGCCCATGTATCATATACGCCCCCAAAATAGAGAGCCTTGAATACTAGAAGAAAAGCACCTACACCTAACAAAATTAAGTGAATACCCTCCCTTTGGTGTCATTGACATAAGAGATGTCGTTTATTGGTGTAGACTGATCAATCTCCATATGCTTCAATATGCCTTTGCACTAGAAGAAAAGCACCTACACCTTCTGCTTCTTGCTCTTCCATGTAACCAGGTTTCCACCAACAAAGGAGTGGACTTCCTATCAGCTCGATCACCAGGCCAATCCGCATCAAAATAACCCATAACTTCAGTGCTCCCAGTGCACCCCATCCAGATACCTTGATCCGGTGATCCAGTTAGGTACATCAAGATTCTTTCCACCATGTATTGTTTACTTATCAATCAATCAATTATCGGCTATAGTTTATTTACTGCTTATTAATATATTTTCCTAGCTTAATCGCGACTGTATTTAGTTTATTGTGTGCTCACGCTTCCTGTGGATTCGATCCCTAAATACTAAAATTTGACCTCTCTTGGCAAGAGTAGTTCGTAGGGTTAATTTGATAGAGTTTGCATTGAAATACATAAAAGCCCTCATGTCAAATTTGGTGCCGTTGCCGGGGGAAAGGATTCGCCATTAGACTCAATTTGTTTGATTTAGTCTAGGTATTTTTCTATATTAGTTTACTTACATAAAAAAATTTCTTGTGTTTCAGGTACATACTAGTACCAGGAAGCAATGGGGAGAGTATTTTTGGGTTCTTCAAAAAAGGAACCTGCTTATTCGCACACTATCCATAAGTCTACGAGGGTAGTCGACACCCTCCAAGAAGTGATCGATAGCAAAGAGAAGCGAGCATCGATCGACACCAATACTTCACCGTCAATCGATACTAACATCATTACATTGATCGACACCCACACTTAATCGTCGATCGATGCTACTTGCGAGAAGACAGAGGAAATTGAATTTCTTATACATAATGCTGATGAGAATGAGATCTTACAAGATGAAGAAGGCCGTCCTCGCAACAATATAGGACAATTTATTAATGCACAAGGAGCTGTGATCCCTGATGTCATTGCTATTGCTGAGATAAATTACTTCCAGATGAGCCGTGAATGGTATGATTGGGAAGCTCATAACTCTTTTCAGGGTTTGCCTCATGAAGATCCGAAAGAACACAACGAAGAACTTCTGGATCTGATCTCAAGGAGCGAGCAGAATGAAGTGTCTGAATACCACATTCTCTGCAAGATCGTCCTATATTCTATCTCTGGGAATGCATTTAGTTGGTTTAGTCGACTGGAACCACGATCTCTGACTCGCTGGGATGATATTGAAAGAGCATTCCTTTATGAATTTCTCGATGAAGCTACAGCAATTCAAGAAAAAAGAGATCAACGAAAAAGGGACACGATCTTTAAAATTTGGCAAATTAAGAAAGAAGACGAGATTCCACGACAGCTTCTCAAATACGTGGCAATGGGTATTAAGTATCGTGGATCTGAGCCGAGCAGAGCAGAAGAAGATGATATTATCGATCCGACCTCGGCGTCGGTCGACACTAAGATCTCAACGTCGATCGATCCAAAGACCTCAGCATCGATCGACACTAACCCCGTTTATCGATTGACACCACTCGACATCCATGAAAGATCGAGTTATCTTCAGGACATTGCAGACTCGACACTAGAGAGCACCGATGTATCAAGTTGTTATCATGCTCCGGATGTAAAAAGAAACATCACCATCGTAGATCTCTTGGAGCCAAAGGATAAAGAACAATTTGGAGATTTGGATTCGAGTAAGAAAGCAACTATGAAGCTTGATGACGATCATCACACTTCAGGAAAAGATCTAGAGACCTCACCAAAGGCTAACATCGATCGACACCCACCTAATGATATCGATCGACACCCACCGGATGCTATCGATCGACACCCACCTAATGATATCGATCGACACCCACCGGATACTATCGATCGACACTCATTGTTGGACGAACAGCTAAGTTACATGAATGAACCAGGACTGGTTGAGGTGAGAATGTACATGTCCAAGACCTCACATCTTTATGTCCCATAACATCTACTACCACTTATCTGCACACAAGAAGCTGCTGGTTTTTACAAAAAAAAAAAAGCGAAGATGGTACATGACCCTGAGAAGTTTGTGGTTCCTAGTGCTGTTTTTGATATTGAATTTCCTATTCCAACCAGATGGAAGTGTGCATACAGATCTATACGTTGAGAAATTTGAAGATTTTCAACATACAGTTGTTTCTCATATAATATTGAAGTATGAAGGTGACACTGAACAAGGACCATCAGTCGCAGCATCGATCAACATTATCATTGGGGAATCGATCGACACTATCATTGGGGAATCGATCGACACCACCGTTGGAGCATCGATCGACACCAACACTAGAGCGTCGATCTACACTCATCACGGAGCAGAGCAGAATGAGTTTGAAGTGTTTCGTAATCTCTTCGATGGAGGCACCACGAAATCAGACAAATTTTGGGGAAAGACGAAGAGGAATTGGAAGAAGAGGAATTGTAAGAAGAGAAAAAGGATCAAGGAAGGTCCTCGGTTACCATTGATCCCCCACTTCTCAAATGGTGTCAGTAAATACAGAGTGTGCAGCAGATGCTTCTTTCAGCCATTTTCAAAGCTTCGAGCAGTCCTTATTGCTGAGATGATAGATAAAGGATAAAAGTCTAGGGCTGCTTTCACAAAAAGGGTGATGAAGCTGAAGATATTGGACATTGGGAATTATTTTGTAGCAAGTTCCCAATCTCATCCGAACTGAATCAGAGTTTCAAAACGTCAATCTAAAGACTAAAAACAAGCGTTGAGTGGGAGGCAACCCACTGTTTAGTAAGTTTTAAATAGATTTTTTTTCATTTATTACTAATTTTTGTTTTTATTTATTTCAGGTTAACAAAAAAAAGATCCGAGGAAGATAGTCTGCACAGAGCATCGACCGACACTTGATCATTGTCGATCGACGGAGTAAAACTAGCATCGATCGCCACTTAAATGTGTCGATCGACGGTCACCATCATAAAGCAAGTATATCGTTTTTCCTTGTTAAATTTGGTCCTTATGATTTATTTCTTCACCAATCTCAGACTGTATAACACTGTTGATTGTGTTGTTTAAGTTTGGGGGAGGTATTACTGATATTGTGTTCTATTTTGAGTAATATTTTCTATAATTTAAACAAAAAAGGAACAAAGAAGAAAGTCTCAGGTGTACCATCGATCGACACTGAAGAATAAACATCGATCGACCATGGATCATGACCATCGATCGACACCATCCATCTGCCATCGATCGACACTCTTTTTTAGAGTTTGGTATCGAGTTTATCTCTTAAGTTACTTACTTATGATTTGGTTTTTCCTAACCAATCCGGGTTGGATTACAATGAGGACAGTGTAATTTAAGTCTGGGGGAGGTTCGCTGATGCTATTTGATTTGTTTTGAGTCTTGGTTACTATATATACATAAGTTTTTCAAAAAGTTTTATTGAGTCAAGAAGGAGATTATGATCAATATTTATTATTGACTAACCACACTTTAGCACCAGTCTTAGAAGGTTGTTTGCGGAGATTACTAGAGATACCAAACTGGATCATCCTGCCACTATATCACACTTGCTCAGAAAGTTTGAAGGAACTGAAGCTGATTTCCAACACTAATCCTCACATTAATTTCTTACGTTGGGACTTGGTATACGCTGGATCGGATTCCTTCTGCAAGTCTGGAAGGTAAAAGTCTGTGTGCTTCTAATTCTCCTCTCTCTCCCCTTCAGATTAAAAAAGGAGTCGAACAGGATTTGGTGGCTACAACCATTAAAGCTTGATTCATATGATCCTATAAAGAGATAAAGGTCAAAAAGAAGTGAATTACTTCTTGGAAGCTTATCCAAATATCTTAGTCAATTAAAAAAATAAAATGATACCCTCAAAAGAAGGGAGACATTGAACGAGAAGAAGTGAGAAGAGAGAGAGGAAATGAATCAGATAAGACTACCAGTGTGTTCAGATACCTGCAGAGGTAAGAGTCCATATATCCTTTGATCGATACTCCCAAGGTAAACTCTGCACTTTTATTTTCTGCAAATAAATGAAATCAGTAGAGGGGTGAGTCAGACTAGTATTCACTAAGTTGTTGGTAGAATGGATTTGGTTGCTATACTAGGATAGGGTATGTAGTTTCTCTGTCATTGAATTGATAGGATGTGGTTGCAACAAAGTAGGGTGACAGTTATACTTAGACATTATGTGAGTCTCCGCGTTTTAAAACCACTTTCAAATGTTTTGTTTGCTTGAGGACAAGCAAATAGTTAAGTTTGGGGGAGTTGATATGGCCTGATATTTACCACTATTGTGCTATGATATCAGCCCTATTTAAAGTCTATTATATGTTTTTGGAATATGTTTTATAGTATTTTCAGGTTCAGATACGTTCTGGTGAACTTTGGTGATTCTAGAGCTTTTAGAGATGCAGAACTGGGAAGATGCGTCCGATGTTTAGCTATATATTGAGATCTTCCCACAGTGAGCTTGAGCTGATTATTTTATATAATATATATATTTGAGTTATCTTTCTTATGCCACCGGTTTGAGGTCCATCGGACTGTTAGATCTAAAGTTATGCCCGATTTACTGAAGAGTGGTATGTCTGCCTCGCGAGAGGAAGCTGTCAAGAAGATGAATGAGTGTTGATCGACGGCACAGCCTTGGTGCCGATCAACGATGATCCCAGAAGAGAGGCCCGACTTGTTTTATGGCCGACTTAATCCCAGAAGACATCACAAATTACCATAATACCCATGGACAACCTAAAACCCTATTTATATGTTTCTATGCCATTGTTTAGGCAAAAAAAAAGCTTTATTGAATCTATTGTTCTAGGGTTTGGAGAGAAGGGAGGAACTCCTTCAGAGTCCTCCAGGAACTCCTTCAGAGTGCTCCAGGAACTCTTTTGGTTCTTTATTTGATTTCCATTATATATATAAAAAAATATTCAGCTATGATTTCTATGACAAAGATCATGTCTGAGTAGATCTCTTGTTAGGTTTAGGGTTTATTAATGGTATTGATGGATAACCCAAACAATAGAATTGCTAGGGTGATTATTCGATCTATTAATAGAATTGTGTTTATTGCTTGTGTTCTAGAGTAGCTAACTAGAACCCTGATCATAGGATAGTTTGGCGCAAGCGAGAGCATGTTCTACTACCAGAATTAATCATGTTGAGCTAGGTTGATAGAAAAAACGAGATTTGATTTATATAATTTAGTGAACTTATCGAATTAGGTGATAAAGCTTGTCTCGAGAGACCATCGATCGATGCAGGATCATTGCCATCGATCGACGGTCATTCCGTGTCAACAAGCGAGAGCTGAGACATCAGACTTAGTCAATAGATTAGACTCGCAGCGAGAGCTGGTCGTCTTTTACATTAGATATCGAGTACAATGATTAATACCCTTAGATTCTATCATCTATAACCCACTTGCATGAAACCCTAGAACTAGTAATTTATTATTATTGTTTACTTACCAATCAATCAATTATCTGCTATAGTTTATTTACTGCTTTTAATCTATTTCCCTATCTTAATCCCGACTGCATTGAGTTTCTTGTGTGCCCACCCTCCCTTTGCATTCGATCCCTAAATACTACAATTTGACCTCTCTTGAAAAGAGTAGTTCGTAGGGTTAATATGATAGAGTTTGCATTGAAATACATAAAAACCCTCATGTCAACCACACTGACTCTTCCTCGGTACCAGCAGGCGAGAACACCATCCTCTATGTTCCTTGTTGCCAGCAGGCGACCAATCCTCCCTCTCCTTGTCTCCATGAGGTGGCATCAATCTCGCCTCGTCTCGTTCAAACTGTCTCCTATTTCATCTCTATTGGAGTTTCCTTTGCAATTTTACGATTAAAATAGTATACTTATATTCTCGTAAAATCTCGAATCAATCGTATGAAACGATAAAGGTTAACTTAACACCATTGTTATCTCGACTATGCGATTGGTTTTCATCCAATAGAACCCGCATGGTACCGAAGGTGATTTCTCCAAAAGAAAACGTAAAAACGTTTAAGTCTAAAAACGGCCCGAGAAGGTCTAAAACGTGGCCAAAGCCTACTTATGATTTTAGACAACAATGAGCCCAAACTGCAATAACGGTTTACTTGATTTTTGTTGAAGATAAATGGAAAAGAAGATACATGTCAAGTTTCCAAGATAATCATGAAGATCTAGAGGATAAGGAACATTTCCGCAAAGATATATGCTCGAATCAATGCCAGAAAAGGAAAGACGACTTAACTAGGAGGCATATATAAGGAGAGCCAAGGCAAGGAGCATGGCAGAGATAGAACTGTTTTAGTAACTTAGGCACTCAGAGCAATTTTAGGCATTTTCGTTGTTCTGTTATCGAGCTGCGACTCAACTAGATTCGAAGTTTAGTTGGTTAGAACTATAGATCTCGCTGACAGCTCTTTAAGCCAAGGATTTTAGGACCTATATGCTACACTCAGACAAATATTCTGAATAAGAACATCCTTACTTTGCTCTCTTTTTTATTTATTTGACTTCGTTTGTTTTTTGTATTTTTGACCACTTGTCGTTGGCTTAGCAGAAATCTAGGACCTCAAGGAAAGTTAGGGTTTCTTGACTTTCCTCTGAGTACGGAAATCGACGGTGTGAATTTCGGTTCCTAATGGTATAAAGTACCTCTAACAATAGCATTGATTCGATGTGGCTTCAACGTTGTAGAGGTTATAGTAGTAAGTTAAAGATTGTGTGAGTCCCTATCAAACATTTTATAGATAGAGATATTCTTTGCTTGAGGACAAGCAGAAAGATAAGTCTGGGGGAGTTGATATACTATGGATTTTACTAGTTTTCACCCATAATATATGTGTTTTTTAGATACTATTATTGTGTTTGGAGTCTGTTTTATCTTTTCGGGTCTAGGTATGTTTTGGAGCATTGTGGAGATTATGGAGCTTTGTGGAGCTTAATGATGAGGAAACTCGTAGCAGTTAGAGTCAAGATTTGGGAAGTGTGTTGATGGACAACACCTTGTTGGTATCGATCGATCGACAGTAACTCGAGTAAATGAGCCGACTTGTTTGTGACATGCTTGAAGCCCATAAGTCCCACATAATTACAAGACTACCCCTTGGACGATCTAATACGTATTTTTTATGTGCTTTGCCATATTTTATGCAGAGAAGAGAGAATCTTTAGAAGATTTCATATTATTCTAGGGTTTTTAGTAGTTTTGGAGAGAAGATCAAGACTCCTTCGGAGATTTGTATTGGAAATCCATTGTTTTTTAACCTTATTCTATTTATGCATTTTATTCAGATGTTCATTATGCTTTGCTTGATCATGTCGGAGTAGTTCTCCTTGTTAGATTAAGGGATTTATTAGGGTTTATATGTATTGCTAAACATAGAACTGCTAGGGTGAAGCCATAAGGATCCTTCGTCAGAATTGATCTCATTGCTTGTGTTCTAGAGTACCTAACTAGAGGCTGAACTTAATTTATAGATAAATACGACGTTAGGATCTATACCTGATAATAATTTTGTTGAGCTAGGTTGTTAGATGCATGTGAAATCTGGTCTAGATTAACTTATTGAACATATCGATTAGGACAATAATGCTTGTCTAAGGTAGTATCGATCGACACTCTTACCATAGTATCGGTCGACACTGGGTCTTTGCTCGCAGATCGATAGCTGGACCAAAGACTTAGTCATCTGATTAGACTCGCAGCGATAGCTGTATATCTTGCTTTAATATTCAAGTTCTACAACGGTTTACCACAAACATTTAACATCTATATTACAATACTATAACCTGAAATCATTGATCTATCTATTCATTCTAATAAGTTTACAAACAAATTCTCAATAATCTCTACTGTTTACTGCTTTACAATTACTTGTCTAGCTTAAATATTTATCAGTTTTTTGTGCCTACGCTCCATGTGAATTCGATCCCTAAGTACTAAAACTGATCATCTTATTTGAGAGAATAAAGTTGCTCATAGGGTAACTTGAGTTATATCATTAAGCTAGACAAATGTGTTTCTTCATTTCGAATCTCAGCACCATGCTGCATATATTTTTAACAGAAAAATTAACATCAAATTATATGAAAAGGTAAAGATAAAAAAAATTCCCTAAAGAAATTTTATAGTAGGCCCAAATTATACCATGTTATAGCCTCAAACAGAGTATGGCCCAAAAAACATTGTTAGGTTTAGTTGGTGGTAGTTGAGAGTTGAGAAGATTTGTGCCCGACTAATTTTCATGGGCTTGAAATTCCTTGTCCCAGTTTTTGAGCTCAAGTCTTTTCATCCCTCTGAGTCATCTCAATAGTTTTAATTCAATGATTAGAACCTTACTTTATAAATTACGATCATGAAGACAAATGTTAACAATTATGTAACCACAACGAAACTAAACTGAAAAATAATGAAATGGGTCAAAACAAAGGACCTACTTTTGCATAAATATATCTCTGTAACAACAATGCCTTTTATTAGTCGTTTATTTCAGCCTAATGTAAGAAAATTTGTTTTGTCAAACTACTTGGAGTTCCATTTTGAAGAAATATTAATATTCATCAGTAACTCTTCCATATATTTAATGATATTGCTTTCTAATCATATAAATATTAAGCTTCTTCCAAAATATCATCAAATCATCAAAAGTGTAAAACAAAGAAAAAGCAAAAAAAAAGTGTAAAAAAATTCATAAGAAAAATGGGAAGCAAAGCTTTTGTCTTGATGATCTTAGTTGCATCCCTGTGGGCTGCAGCTTTTGTCACTCAAGGAGTAGGTCAAGTCCAATCATCAAGAAAATTTCCTGGACTTTTTCCTCCGGGTTTACCTGTTGATTTGGTAAAATGTTGGTCGTCACTTTTTAACGTCGAAGGATGTGTGCTTGAAATCTCCAGTTCTATTCTTTCTGGCAAGTTTGAAAATCTTGAAGCAGCGTGTTGCAAGGCATTCTCATGCTTAGAATTAAATTGTTAGCCTCAAATGTTTCCATTGAACCCATTCTTCCCACCCCTCCTCAAAGAAAATTGTGCTCACATCGTTCCTAACCCACCCGTGAACAAGTGAAAGACTACTCTTTTAGATCAGTCATTTATCTTTATCCAAGTCTTAGATGTCTTTTCTACGTACTTAGATAGATCAATATAGTGAAAATTCTCAGTCGCTTTATTTACTAAATCCTTTGGAGCTCTCTGCTACAAAGATCCAAATTTAATAAAATCCGGCAATGCTTATCTTTTCCTCAACTGCTGCTGGCACGGAGTTAGCCGGGGCTTCTTAGTTCAGCTTCTATTTATTTCTTAATGGTTTCATAACTCGAAAATACAATTTTTCTTGGAATTTCGGTTTAATTTATTTTTTTCCATAATATTTAGATTATTTCATACAAATCATACATGTATTCAAAAATATCCCCACATACATTATTTTCCAGAATCATAGAATTAAATGTACATAGCCAGTTAAGACAACTTGTAATTTTGCTAATAATATGGTTAAATGTACATAGCCAAAACCTTTATAAAATAACATTTTAATTTTTTTCACCAGTGCTAATATGAGAATAAATAAAATTTCAGTGAACATAGAAAAATCATATTATCTTTAGACTTTTTTGTGATCTAAACACAATAATCTTGCTAGCTAAAAGAGAAAAAAAAAGAAAAAAAACGTCAATCAACATATAAGAAAATTTGGATTCATTGCATAAATAAGTTCCGTAATCAAAATCGTTTGAAGTAACCAGTTATCAAAATGACAACATATTAAAGTAACACTATTCTGTAAGCCAATATATATTAGAGTTAAGGAAAGGGAATTGTAATGCCCTTGGTCCTGCCTATAACCAGGCAGACGTCCTATGGACAAGCATAATCAAGGTTCTGACTGAACCATCGACCTAGACACTCCATAGGCGTAAACAGGAGGTCGAATGAGAAGCTTCGGTAGTTTCCTCGACCTGAACATAGTTCCCGATTAGCTTATGATAAGTGTAGTCAGATTAGGACTAGTGTAGGCAGCTGGGGTTAGCTCAGTGGAGTGTAGTCAGCTCGTAGCTGACTAGCTCGGCCAGATCAATCAGCTGATGCAGTTAGATTAGTGACCATTTCTGGGTGGTCTGACCATGGTCCGGTGGTCTGACCATGGTCTGGTGGTCTGGCCGGGGGACGGTCGAGGGGTGCGCCAGTTGGGCTAGGTTTGTTTTGGTTAGGTTAGGTTAAGGTTTAGCCAAGGTGGTTAGTGGAGTAGAGGTACTATGGGACCGGTTATGGGTGAAGGGTCACAATGCATGGGTGAAGGGTCGCATTGCTTAGGCCAAGGGACATATAGGTTGGGCGAATGGTCACGAGAGCAGCTCGCACCAGTTTGGCCCTTGCCATTGGTATCCTATCGACCAGATCCCCTTGCCTATATATATATATATATATCCATCGCCACTTCCTTCTTTTGGCATAAGTTCTTTTCCATAAATCACGAAAGAAATTGAATGAGGAAGAAATCGAGAGAGAGAGATAGAGAGAGAGAGAGAGAGAGAGAGAGAGAGAGAGAGAGAGAGAGAGAGAGAGAGAGAGAGAGAGAGAGGTTGACTGGTAAACGGTTATGGCCGAGTGGTCAACTCATGTAGCCAAGTTGTCGACGATCCAGTGTGACTTTACGGCAAGGTAGTTGGACGGTTTGTAGAAAGGACCAAAATGGTACCTTTTGTGTTGCAATTTCTCTTATTCTTCTGCTTCTTTTTTTCACTCTGATTTGATAAGGTTCTAAGGATGGTATGGATTAACGCAAGATAGGCGGCCGATGGCTGTGAGTGGTGTTCGAGTCATTTAGGTCTAGTGTTGTATAGGATCGATATGATTATACTTAAAATAAAATATCGAATCCATTATGATTTATACAATGCAGCCATAGTGCTTTCTTTTCTTCGGCGTGTTTGATTGAGTAGTTAGGAAATCTTAGTTAGAACCTAACTTGAATATGTCAAACTTAAATAGGATAAAAAAGCTTAAAATGGACTGACTGGACCCAGGTCGCCTATCGACATGATTTTTTTTAGAGCGGTTTGGACAAGAGTTTTGATCGGGTCTTACAAGTTGGTATTAGAGGATTCTTAGGTCCTAGGATAGTTAGTGCCGGGTATGGGGAAACACAACCCATTTTCTGATGGTGTTGCGGTAAATAAGGGTAGTAAGTCAAAAGCAGAAATGTCCAGAAAGAACAAAGAGAAGGTTGTTGATGTCGACCTTAATGTTAGGGTCGAAAATAGCACCGAGCATGACGGTGTTGCGCCGACTGTGGCCACAGGGGTTAGCACGAGTTGCATGAATATCAAGCCTCTACTCTGAGAAATGGAACAGTTGGCCATACGAGTGCTAGCAGGGAAAAGACCGGTACAGAGGCCCAGTCCTCGCACAAGGCTCTTTCCTCTCAGGTTCCATTAACAATAGGGTCGAATGATCCTACTAGAAGAGTGGTCCAGGCTGAAATTTCCGTTATTGATGCAGCAATGGAAACTATTCGGGCCATGTTTGTCCATGAGATTGGGGGTGCAGCCGGGAGTGCAGCCACTAGGCCATCGACCCAACCGGTCGGTGTTCAGTCGGCTGTACTAAAGGGTATACCAATTGGTCGAAATCCTGGAAATGGCGATGACGAGGGGGTTGAGATCAACACACCTCAAGCGAGAGTTGGTCGAACCAGGGTAACTACCTGAGTGTAGTGCCCCATATGATCCGATTAGGGACTAGGGTCTTCTTGGGTAGTGCCAATCCAATTGAGGCCGACTAGTGGAGGAATATGTTAGTTAAGAACTTTTCTTCTACTTGGTGCCATGAATAGAATAGGAAGAACATTGTTGTAAACTTCTTAGATGGGGAGCACATAACTGGTGGACCATGGTCGAGAAACATATTGGTGGCTGTATAAGCATCTTTGACGAATTCGAGGCCGAATTCGACCAGAAGTACTTCCCATCGTAAGCATGGGATCACTAGAGGCACAGTTCCTTCAGTTAACTCAAGGAAAAATGTCCATTAGACAATATGAGGAGAAATTTAACCGACTCCAACCTTTCGTAGGAAAGTGATGGAGGTCGAGGTCACCCAAATCCGATGTTTTATGTGTGGACTCCGACCAGAGTTACTAACCCATCTACAGGCCCGCACCTATGGATCAGTATCATAACTGGTCAAGAGAGGTGTGTTTGTTAAGTCTATTTTAGAGGAGGATGCCGCAATTAAACGCAACAACCCTCATAACAAATCTAATGATGTTCCTCCGATTAATGATAAGAAACGGAGGAGGGAACTTTCGGGACAGGAATTCAAATTTTTTAGGCATGCGGAGTGCGAGTCTTGTGGTAGGAGGAACGGTGGGCAGTGTTGGAGGGCTATGGGAGCCTGACTTATGTGGGGTAGTATGGACCACCTGGCGCAGAATTGTAGCAAGATGGATCCGAGGGGATCCAGGATAACCAGCGAGGGAGTTGGTACTTGCCAAAAATGTGGTAAGTTCAGGTACTTCTCTAGGGAGTGTCGTGGACATTCAAATAGTGGGGCAGGTCAGTTGGGAAATCATGGAGATGATGAGAAGCAGTTAAAGGACACTAGGTTGACGGTGACACCCCATGTTTACAAACTGACCACATATTCTGGAGAACCCAGCAACTTTACGGCCATCACTGGTAAGTCCCATGCTCAATTATGTTCAAATATTGCATGAACCCCCTTGCCTGCTTAGGTAGAAACTTACGCCTTAGTGGAATATAGGAATAGTATATGTTGGTGGAGTAGCCACCCACTTCATGTTTGATTACGGGGCTACATATTTTTTTGTGAGTCCGGATACAGTGGTGAGGAGCCAGTTCTGGAAGGAACTAGATAGTAGTATAAGAATTGTGAATCATTTTGGTACTCATGCCATGAATTCAAAAGGTATTGTCTGGGACATCCCAATTAGGATAGAGAATGTGGTTGATAGGGCCTGATATTTACCATTATTGTGCCATGATATCAGCCCTATTTAGAGTCTATTATATGTCTTTGGAGTATGTTTTAGAGTATTTTCAGGTTCAGGTACGTTCTGGAGAACTTTGGTGATTCTGGAGCTTTTAGAGATGCAGAACTGCGAAGATGTGTCAGATGTTTAGCTATGGATTGAGACTTTATCAAGGTGATATTGAGATAATATTTTGATATAAGATAGATCATTGAGTTAGCATTACAATGCCACCGGTTTGGGGTCCATCGGACAGTTAAATCTAAAGTTATGCCCGATTTACTCAAGAGTGGTCTTTCTTCCTCGCGAGAGGAAGCTGTGGAGAAGAGGAATGAGTGCCGATCAACGGAAAATCCTTGGTGTCGATCGACGGTGATCCCAGAAGACAGGCCCGACTTGTTTTATGGCCGACTTAAGCCCAGAACCCATCACAATGGACGACCTAAAACCCTATTTATATGTTTCTATGCCATTGTTTAGGCACCAATCTCTATTCTATATATTGTTATAGGGTTAGGAGAGAAGGGAGGAACTCCTTCAGAGTTCTCCTGGAACTCCTTTCTTTATTTATTTGATTTATATTCTATATATATATTACATTCATCTAAGATTTATGTGACAAAAATCACGTCTGAGTAGATCTCTTGTTAGGTTTAGGGTTATTTAATGGTATTGATGGATTAGCCAAACAATAGAATTGCTAAGGTTATTATTAGATCAATCAATATAATTTTGTTTATTGCTTGTGTTCTAGAGTAGTTAACTAGAAACCTGATCATAGGATAGTTAGGCGCAAGCGAGAGCATGGTCTACTACCAGAATTAATCATGTTGAGCTAGGTTGCTAGAAACAAACGAGAGTTGATTTAGTGAGCTTATCGAATTAGGTCATAAATCTTGACTAAAGGGACCATCGATTGACACAGGATCATTGCCATCGATCGACGGTCATTCCGTGTCAACAAGCGATAGCTGAGACATCGGACTTAGTCAATAGATTAGACTCGCAGCGAGGGCTGGTCATCTTTTACATTAGATATCCAGTTCTAAGATTAATATCCTTAGCTTCTATCCTCTATAATACACGTGCATGAAATCCTATATCTAGCTATTTATTATTATTTTTTACATACCAATCAATCAATTATCTGCAATAGTTTATTTACTGCTTATTAATCTATTTGCCTAGCTTAATCGCAACTGTATTGAGTTTATTGTATGCCCACACTCCTTGTGGATTCGATCCCTAAATACTACAATTTGACCTCTCTTGGCAAGAGTAGTTCGTAGGGTTAATTTGATAGAGTTTGCATTGAAATACATAAAAACCCTCAGGTCAGTGGTCATGCATACTTACATAATCGTGGTTCCACTCAAGAAACATGAGGTGGTCTGGGGAATGAATTGGTTGGGAAGGTTTAAGGCCACATTAGATTTCCATTGGGGCAGGGTTTGATTCGAAAGATAAAATGGAACGTTAAAGTTCCAGGGTATACGGCCGATGTCTGGGAGTATAGTGGTCTCAGAAATCCAAATGGAACAGATGCTTGAGAAAGGATTCGAGGCATACCTAGCCACTATCTCTGTAAGAGACGTTGGTAAAGGGAAGGGGATTGAGGACATTCCAGGTGCCTATGAGTTTAAGGATGTGGTTGGATCATTACTAGGGCTGCTGTTTGACAGGTCAGATCCATTCACAATTGAACTAGAACCAGAAACAGGTCCTCTCCCAAAGCACCCTATTGTATGGATCCAGTAGAAATGGATGAGCTTAAGAAGAAACTTAGGGAGTTTCTGGAGAAGGGTTTCATTAGGAAGAGTAATTATTTGTGGGGAGCATCGGTGCTTTTTGTGAAAAATGAAAGATAGAAGCTTTAGGTTGTGCATTGACTATCGAGGGTTGAATCGGGTCACTATGAAGAACAAGTATGTGTTACCTCGAATAGACAAGCTATTGGATCAATTGAAGGGTGTCACTTTGTTCTCCAAGATAGACGTCGCCCCTGGGTACCATCAGATTCCAATAGACCGACTGACATTCAGAAGACTGCCTTCCGGACAAGGTATGTACATTACAAGTTTGTCGTGATGCCCCTTGGGTTAACCAATGCACATGTTGCTTTCATGAAAATGATGAGCAGCTTGTTCCGTGATTTTTTGGACGAGTTCTTGATCATCCTTATTGATGATAAACTCGATTCAAAATACCAAAAGGCGCATGAGGATCATCTGAGGCGTGTGTTTGCTAAGCTGAGTAAATGCAGCTTCTGGCAGAATAGTATCAGATTTTTAGGACATATAGTGTCATATAGGGGTCTTAGTAGACCTCAAAAATATCAGTTCCATGAGGGAATGGCCGAGGCCAAGGAACGCCTCGGAGATTCGTAGTTTCTTAAAATTGGTTGTGTACTATAGGAAGTTTTTGAAAGGATTCGCAAGTTGAACCATTCGCTGACCAAACTTACGGGCAAGGACATTAAGTTGTTTTTGGTCAAAGGCTTGTGAGAATAGTTTCTCAAAGCTTAACTGATATACTATGGAATTTACCAGTTTTCAGCCATAGTATATGTGCTTTATAGAGTCAATTATATGTGTTTGGAATCTATTTTAGAGTCTTTTCAAATTCAGTTATATTCTGGAGCAATGTGAGATTATGGAGCACTTTGGAACTTATTGATGAGAAAACTCATAGTTGTTCAACGAATCAGAAGTCAGAGTCGATATTCAAAAGAAGTGTCGATCGACACTGCACCTTTTGTATCGATTGACACCCGCACGAGTAGACGGGCCGACTTAAGCCAAGAAGATCTACATAATTACCAGAATACCCTTGGCCGACTTTATATCTAGTATTTATATTTTTTCCATTGTTTGAGCAACACACCACCTTACAATTTACCACTGTTCTTAGAAGCTTTTTAGTTATTGTAGAGAGAAGATCAAGAACTCTTTCAGAGCTTTTGCATTGGAACTCTAGTTTTTCTACCTTATTCTATTTATGCATTTTATTCATATTTTTTTGCTTAATCATGTTTGAGTAGCTTCCTTTCCAAGATTTATAGTTTGTTAGGGTTTAGATGAATTACTGAAACATAGATGTGCTAGGGTGATTATTAGAATCATTCATCAGGATTGTACATACTGCTTGTGTTCTAGAGTAGCTAACTAGAACCCTGAATTTAGGATAATTGACAACTGCGAGAGTTGGTTCATTACCTAATAATAATTCTATTGAGATAGGTTGTTTTATACATACGAAAGCTTATTTTTTTAACCTAGTGAACATATCGATCAGGTTGTTAATGCATGTCTAAGGAAGTATCAATCGATACTATGTAGTATCGATCGACACTCTGTAGTATCGATCGACACTCACTCCTTGTTCGCATGCGATAGCTGGAACAAAGACTTATTCATCTGATTAGACTCATACCAAGATTTGGATATCTTACTATTGCATTCGAGTTCTAGGACGGTTTATCACACACCCTTAGCATCTATACATCATAATTATAATTGCATGAAACCCTAAGTCTAGTTATTTTCTCATATAGTTTACAACCAACTGCTCACTTGTTTACTGTTATTTATTGGTTTAATATATTAGTTGTCTAGCTTAATCTTGATTTCTATAGTCTATTGTGTGCCCACGCTCTCTATGGATTCGATCTCGAAGTACTACAATTGACCTCTTATTTGAGAGAGAAGTTGCTCTAGGGTTATTCGAGCGATATCATTAGGAAGGTCTGAAAAGTGCACCAATATTGGCCTTACCTGAAACGGATAATCCGTATGTGGTGTAGACAGATGCATCCATAACCGGGTTAGGATGTGTTCTAATGCATAACGTCCGGGTGGTTGCCTATGCATTAAGCTGTTAAAGAAGCATGAGGGAAATTATCCAACCCATAATTTAGAAATGGGGGATGTGGTATTGTCACTTAAGATGTGGAGGTCCTACCTCTATGGTGCTAAGGTGAAAATATGTACGAATCATAAGAGCTTGAAATACATTTTCACTCAGTCGGATCTAAATCTAAGGAAAACACGATGGATGGAGCTTGTGGATGACTCAACCTAAATATAGCTTCCCATCCTTGTAAAGCCAACTTGGTCAGAGGCGCAATAAGCCGTAGACAGACGGACCTGGTCGTGGCAAGGGAGGAGAATACTCTTACTTGGATGCTATGAGACTTGAGTCTGGACGCTGTTACCATTGACCAGGAGCCATTAGGGTTAGAGGCGGTGGGTCGGGCATACCTACTGACCAAGATAGGACGTGCTTAGAGTAGTGATGAGTTTCTAAGGGATGGTACAAAATGATAAGATCGAGTACAAATTCACTAGAAATGGGACGATTGTAGTGAAAGTACGGGTCATTGTATCAGATATCCACGAACTCAGGGAGGAAGTCATGAAGGAAGCTCACCATTTGAAATTATTCACCCATGTCAGACAAAGATGTATAGGGAGGGATCTGAAGAGATACTATCATTGGTCGGGGATGAAACGAGATGTGACAGCAAGGGTAATGAAGTACCCTACTTGTCAACTGGTGAAAGCAGAACATCAAGTTCTAGTGCTTTGTTGCAAACTTTGCAGATCATGGAATGGAAAGGGGACCACATCACGATGGATTTTTTGACTGGCTTTCCAACCTCTAGATCTAAGGATGATGTTGTTTGGGTTATATTTGATAGACTAACCAAATCGACACATTTTCTTGCCATAGAGAAGACCGATGGGGTCAACCAGATTGAAGAAAAGTACATCGACGAGATCGTTTGGGTGCACGGTGATCCAATTAGTATAGTATCAGATAGGACAGTCAGTTCACTTCCCTGTTCTGGCAAGCTTTTTAGAAAGCTTTGGGAAAGAGGGTGAATATGAGCCCGGCATACCATCGCCAGACCTACGGGAAGTTAGAACGAAATATACAAACATTGGAAGACATGCTTCGAGTGTGTCTTCTAGATTGGGAAATTGTGTGAGAAGTATATACTCTTGGTGGAATTTGCATACAGCAACATCTTTCAGGCAAGTATTGGTATGTCACCATACGAGGCACTCTATGGTCGACCAATTGGTACACCCTTTTGTTGGAATCTAGTGGGAAAAGGAGACCTCCTAGATTCGGCTAAATTAGAGGAAACTAGGGAGCAGATTAAGTATCTGCAGGATAAGATTAGGGAAGCCCAGGATAGGAAGAAAATTTATGCGAACCGACGTCAAAAGTATCTCAGATTCTAGGTGGGCGGTATGGTCTGCTAAAAGCCATAACATTTACCTCCCCAGACCTTGATAAGGTCACCGGGACAGACCATGGTTCGAGGAAACGAACCAGTCAGGTCATATGACCTAAAGGCAAGTGTTCCATGGTCATTATGGAAGTTTAAGCACGTTGGAAGTCTAAGAATTAACCTAACATAGATGGAAATAAGCATAACGGAGCTGGACGAGTGATATGGCAGCTGGGCGATGTAGACGGGTAGCTCGATCAACTAGACGCAGTGTGGTCAACCTCAGTTTAGCTCAATCAAATTTATGTCAGCTCAGCAATATGGACAAAAAGCTCAATCATCTGGACCATATGGGGTTCAGTTCATATCATCTTGGAGGAGTGTTCGGGTCTTGGTTAGTTGGACCAATCCGGGTCGGAGTCGGGTCAGCCGGTTGGGCCATGTGGTCCGGCCATTGGGCCGATGGCTTAGGAAGTTCATGGGCTCTGTCCATGAGTTAGGGATTGGTTCTAGGCCCATCTATTATCTGTTAGGGGACAGTTATAGGTGAATGGGTGTAAGTGGTGGCAGTTATGGCCGAAAGGATGCAATGGGACCAAAAGATGCCCATTCACCCACAAAAGGGTGTCTCCTTGGCCAAGGCAGTTATCCACGCCTTCTTCTATAAATATAGGACCCTGGGCACGAAAATGGACATCAGATTCATAAGAAAAATATATATAGAAAGGCGAGAGAGAGAGAAAAAAAAAGAAAGAGAGAAAGATGTCAACCATACAAGGTCGATATTGTTGTGGTTAATCAACAACAAGTTGGAGATCGATTGTGGAAAGGCGAGGCCAACTTGAATAAGAACCAGAGGCAAATATATAGTGTTTGGAAAGGGATCTAAGACTTGAGATTATACGTTCAAGGTAATGGGGTGGCCATGGAACCATCGCCATAATAATCGATTGGCTTGATCGGATTGTTGGGCCGGTTTGGCATTGGTTACATCCAATCTCTTCCATCTCTATTTTAATTACTTTCTCTTCATCTCCTACTCTATATTTTCTTGAGGAATGGTGTGGCTTGGTGTCGGAATTGGCTTTTCAAAGAGCCAAGGTCATGTCCGAGTGGAACCAACCACAAACCATGGTTCATGGCTGATTGGACGGATGGTCTGATGGGTCTTAATCATGAATTGGTTTGCCTTTGTTTTGGAAAGGGTAATTCCGTGTTTTATTGGTATTGGATTGGATATTAAGATATGGCCTTGAGTCTGTCCAAATAGATTGGATCAAGTCTCGATGGATCGGTTACAGAAATGGTCTGATCGACTACGAAATGGATCGGTTGGACTGTGTGGTTTGTGTAAAGGCCAAAATGGTTATGATGCACATGCAATGGTGAACCTAGGCCCTTGGCTGGTTCAGGTAAAAATTCCAAGGCCAATGGCCGAACTTAAGTTGGATCCTCGGATGGTTAGATCGTACCTAAGTTAGGGTGGTTGGGTTAAACGGTTGGATCAACCCAAAGGGTACTTATTACCAAAGGGTATGAGTGACCAAGGGGTACGAGTCACCAAAGGGTATAAGTTTTCAAAGGTTGCAAGTTACCAATAGGTATGAATGTGTCGTGATCCAAGAGGTACGAACGTGTCGTACAAACGTATCGTGATCCAAGGAACGCGAACGGGTCAGGACCGAAAGGGTACGAACGGGTCGGGACCGAAATTGTGTGAACGGTTCAGAACTGAAAGGGTACGGATGGTTTGGGTCCGAAAGGGTACAAATGGTTCGGGACCGAAGAGGTATGAATGGATCGTATCAGAAAAGGTGTATTTGTTCAAGGAAGGCTGTGTATGATTTACTCATGTTGGAGAATGGACGACCTGATCCATAGAATATGGATCAAGGTGTCAGATCTAACATGTTTCATGATTGCATCGGTTGGTATTGAACAAGGCAGATTGGTTGTCTTGGGATAGTCCATGGCTGGTCAGGCAATATGAAGACCCATCAGTTCTGAGTCATGTGGGGATTGTTGGTTGATTGACTTAGGATCTAATGGGTATTTTCAGTCCATAGGACGGAAAAAAGGTTATTGGATGGTGCATGCGCCGAGAAGGGCCGGATGCAAATCCTTAACCAATGAGGGATTCTCAAAGGTCACTGAGTCAGTGGGGATGGTTGGATTAATGACTAAGTACCCAAAGGAAGTTGTTTTATGCAGGAACAAGGATAAGGAACTTAAGTAAGATCGTTGAGTGATCGTGGTCCAGTAGACAAGTAAGTGTATTTTGAATCAATGTAGGACCGATGAGCTACTAAGCTCCGTGGATGTGGCAAAGGTATGAATTATCAAATACTTGGATAGATTAGTATCTTGTTAGGATGCTGGTAGAATGGTGATGTGGGATGTTTTTATTTCACTTTCAAATTAACCTTATTTCCCACTTTACTCTCTCAAATAAGTGGTTCAGTGTAGTACTTAGGAATCGAATCCACAGAGACTTTTGTATTTCACAAAGACTTATTGTTTTCAAATTAAAGCTAGATGAATTATAACAATAACAAAAAAAAGTGATTTCAAGATTTATTTGGTTTGTGAGAATTAAATTAAGAGATTAGACTTATGGGAAATTCTTAGGTATTATTAGATACTACAAATTTATAGATAGCTAGGGTTTTATTAAGCATTTTTTCTGAACTCAAACCTTAGGGTTTAGGAGATCACTCTCGTGCATCTCAACTGAGTATCGATCGATGCCCACTAGGTGGTGTCGATCGATTCTCATTCTAGACAGTACTGGTTTTGAGGTTTGATGGGTTCTCTAAACTTCCAATTCAACTCTCATTTGTTACCAGTTATTTAGATTGTTTAAGATAGATTATTGGGTATAAACAAACTCTCGCTTGCGCTATTGAACCCTAATTTCTAAGGTTGAGGTGATCAAGTTCAACTTAGCATTAAGAATAACTTAAACAAAGAACCAAGAGGATTACCCTAACAATTCTACAAAATCAGCAAAACATTATTACAATTGAATAACCCTAAATCTAACAGTGAACTACTCAAACATAGCAATAACGAAAATGAATAAACTGCATAGAATAAAATGAGTAAAAAGATAAGAAGTTCAAGATCTTCTCTGTAATGATGATAAGATATTTTTCTCCAATAGATGTAACAATGTGTTCCAACTCTTAATTCTCAAACTCTTGTATAACTTAGAATACAACTCTTTCTTAGATCTCCTCGGCGTTTTCTTAAAACTACGATAGAAAACCCTAATAAATAGTCTAAATTTTGGCTAGGGACTTGTCTTGCAAATAATAAAAATTTTAGGTAAAACTTGTAATTTCTCAAGCCTTCATTAATCTTGATGTCGACTTAGCTGTCGATCGAAGCAAAGTGTGTGACGTCGATCGATGGTGTCTTCATAAATCTGGATCCGAATATGAGTTTCTGCTTAGCACCCTAAATGCTCCAAAATACCCCAAAAGCTCCAATTGCTTCCAATGGATATCTGAACATGTAAATACTCTAAAACAGTACCAAATGCATATAAAAGACTCTAAAAATACTCTATATATTGTAGGTAAAATAGGTAAAATCCATGCTATATCAACTCCCCCAGACTTAACATTTTGCTTGTTCTCAAGAAAACAAAGCCTTTGTAAGAGGTTTTGAAAAGAGGAGACTCACATAATGTCTAAGTATAATTGTCACCTTATTTTGTTGCAACCACCTCCTATAAAGTCAATCACAGAGGAACTTAATATACTCAATCCTAGTATAAAAATCATATCCATTCTACCAACAAATTAGTGAATACTAGTGTGACTCGCCCCTCTACTGATTTCATTTCTTGCATAAAATAAAAGTGCAGCCTTTACCTTGAGAGTATTGATCAAAGGATACATGGATTCTAACCTCTGCAATTCTGGACAACTAGGTACAAAATCTTCTCTGATCATTTTCTTCCCTCTTCTCTCTCTTCTCTGAATCTTTTTGGATCTCAAAGTTAATGGACAATGATGCTGAGATCCCGCTTAGTACCCCCTCTTGCAACGATTCGGCGCCTCCAAGCTTACTTACCGGCAGCAAGCACCATTTTTTCTCAAAGTCAAGTTTCTCTCTTGTTTCAACAGTCCATCTTTCCATCTAATTTTCCAAAAAAAAATTATTTTTTTTAACAAAGTTATAGGCGAATAGTGGGGTCATCAGTAATGTACATGTCCCTCGCTTCCAACAATGTGTGATCGTTCCTTCAAATTAGAATAATGGAGTCATTGGTAATGTACCTACCCCTCTGCATCTAGGGAAGTCATCTCAATCTTTTAATACTTAAATAAAAGCTGATGAGAGAGAGAGAGTTAGGAACCAGAGGTGCAATGACTTGTACCTACAGACTTGCAGAGGGAATCCGATCCAGTGCATACCAAGCAAGAGTCAGGATTAGTGTTGGAAATCAGCTTCAGTTCCTTCAGACTTTCTAAGCAAGTGTGATATATTGAAAGGATGATCCGCTTTGGTATCTCCAGTAATTTTTGTCAATAACTTTCTAAGAATGGTGCCAAAGTGTGGTTAGTCAATAATAAATCTTGATCATAGTCTCCTTCTTGACTCAATAAAAACTTTTTTGAAAAACTTGTAGAAAAACTTATATAATAATAGAAATACAATTCAAAAAAAAATAGATAGCATTAGCGAACCTCCCCCAGAATTAAATTACATTGTCCCTAGTGTAATCTGTCTCGGATTGGTTTAGGAGAAATTAAATCATATGGAAAACAGTGTAAGAGATAGTCTAATGTACCAACTCTGTTAGGAGTATCGATCGATGGCAGTAGGTGAGAGTCGACCGATGGTAAACCATCATCGTCGATCGACGGTGTATGGATGGTATCGATCGATGATGTATTCAAACTGTCAAGTAAACCTTCAAAAATAGAATAAACACTAAAATAAGTAGTAGCATAAATAATGTCAAAAACTCGTTACTCTTTGTTAGGTCGCCATCTGACACGGTGTGTTTATTGTTCTAGGAGGGTATAAATATCTTAAATAAATAACTGTCAAATTAACCCTTAATCCTAACACACAAAACAATTATCTTGCCAAGAGAGATCATGTGTAGTACTTAGGGATCGAATCCACAGAGAAAAATAGCACACAATAGATTTCTTATTTCTAAGGACTACTCTATGTATATATATATATATATATATCAGTATTATTTAATCAATTTAGGGAAATATTCCTTATTTGTAGGTGTAGATGCAATATGGAAATATGATGATACGTAAATATGTAAATATGGAAATATGCTATTAAACTAACTAGATGCAAATGTAAATGTGCTAGACTTAGGGTTTCAAGCTTAATGGATTATAGGGAATAGGAAGCACGGGAATATAAATATTCTAGAACTCAAATATTAACTATCCTGACCCGTTTAACTCCAACTCTCGCATGCGAGCAAAAGGAAAGACCATCGATCGACGGCTAAGTCCTGATGTCGATCGACGGTGAAATCAGAAGGAAGTGTGAACGAGATTTGATATGTTCACCAAGCTAATTAGACCAGCTCTCGCATGCGCCTAACAACCTAGTTAAATGGAGTCTATTCTGGCACAGAACCTACTCTCGTAGTCGTCCATGTCCTACTTTTGAGATCCTAGTTAGCTACTCTAGAATGCAAGCATTAAGCACAACTCAATTGATGGATATTAACTTTAACCTAGCAATCCTACTTTTGGGTTAATCCATGATTGCTATCATTCAACTCTATATAGTTGGTAACTACTCAGACATAATTAGAGTAAGAATAATAATCTAAATATAATGCATAGAAAAAATATTGGGTTCTAATACAAGTCTCCCTAAGGAGTTATGAATATTCTCACTAAAAACTCTAAAGCTATAATAGAATGCTTGTGCACCCCTACACACACGCACTTACTCACTCACCCTCTCACCTTTTCTGGTTTAATACATAAAGTATAAATATAAAACCCTAAAATCTATGTCAAAACTTGTCCAGTGGTAATCTTGTAATCTTTTGTCTTGTTTCTAACATGGGCTTGGCCGTCCGCGAATTTGTCATCGATCGATGTCAAGCATTCAACTTCGATCGATCTTGGTTTTGTACCATCGGTCGTTGACAAGGTTGTGTCGTCGATCGATGACTATCTTGTACTTCAACTCTCTCAATGATCAGCTACGGGTTGTTCTCTTCTTAATGCTCCAAAAACTCCAAGTATCTCCATATATCTCAAAACGTACCTTGACTTGTAAATACCTCAAAGAATAGCCTATACACACATAATAGAGCCTATAAAATGGTCTAAAAGTGGTAATAAATAGGCTATATCAACTCCACCAGACTTAACCTTTTGTTTGTCCTCAAGCAAACAAGTCTGTGAAAGAGGTTTTGAAAAGCGAAGACTCACATAATGTAAAGTATAATTTTCACCTTACTTTGTTACAACCACATCCTATCAAGTCAATCACAGAAAAACTTTATATACCCTATCCTAGTATAGCAACCAAATCTATTTTACCAACAACTCAGCGAATACTAGTCCGACTCTCCCCTCCATTGATTTCTTTTCTTTGCATAAAATAAAAGTGCAGGTTTTACCTTGGGAGTATCGATCAAAGGATATATGTACTCTTACCTCAGCAAGTATCTGAACACACATGTAGTCTTCTCTGATTCCTTTCCTCTCTCTCTTCTCACTTCTTCTCAGTCAGTGTCGCCCTTCTTTTGAGGGTATCATTTTATTTTTTTAATTGACTGAGATATTTAGAAAGGTTTATGTGAATCAAGCCCTAATGGTTTTTGCCACCAGATCCTGTTCACTTCTTTTTGACATTTATCTCTTTCTAGAATCATATAAATCAATTTTTAATGGTTGTAGCCACCAAATCATGTTCGATCTTTTTTTATCTAAAGGGGAGAGAGAGAGGAATAAGAAGCACACAGACTTTTACCTTCCAGACTTGCAGAAGGAATCTGATCCAGTGTATACCAAATCCCAAAGCAAGCAGATAATGTTAGGATTAGTGTTTGAAATCAGCTTTTCCTTCAAACTTTCTAAGCTAGCGTGATATAGTGGTAGGATGATCCACTTTGGTATCTCTAGTAATCGCTGCAAACAATCTTCTAAGCATTGTGCTAAAGTGTGGTTAGTCAATAATAAATCGTGATCACAGTCCTCTTCTTGACTCAATAAAAATTTTTGAAAAACTTATATATATATATATATATATATAACTCAAAAACAAATAAATAGAGTTAGTGAACCTCCCCCAGACTTAAATTACAATGTTCCCAGTTTAATCCGCCCCGGGTTCGTTAGGAAAAATCAAATCATAAGTAAATAGACTAAGTAGAAAACTCGATACCTCTCTTTGTAAGAGAACATCGATCGATGGTAGGCGGGTTTGGTCGATCGATGATCAGCGATCCACTGTCGACCGATGGTGCCTCTATGATGTCGATCGATGGTAGTTTAAATAGTCTGTTGAAACGAAGTAAAACTCAAAATAAATAGTAGTATAAGTAAAAAAAAACTTACTAAACAGTGGGTTGCCTCCCTCAGCGCTTGGTTATAGTCATAAGCTCAACGTTTCAAACTGTCTGTTTAGAATGGAGGTGGATCAACACTTGGAAAATAAGTGTCTACATCTTCTTTGCTCTTCTGAAACCATGTACTGACGAAGCTTCTCATTGCCTCATCTCCTCTGGCTTTCTCATTCTTGATGATCTCCTTAGCAACCTCCACTGAATGCATTCTCCTTTGTAGATTCTCAGTACTGCGCTGTAGCATTCTAAGTCTGGCAGTTGTAGTCTCTCATATATCCTCCAATTTCTGAGAAATATCGTCCTTCATCAGGTTCTGAGAAAAAGCAATCTCATTGAATCCGTCTTCTAATTGTTCTCTGCTGCAGTCTCATGTCTGTCGAGCTTAGCGTCGATCGAGGGCATGATGCTGCTGTCGATCGATGTTACTCTGTTTGCTCCAATCGCATGTTGTCCTTGAATAGTATCCAAATCTTGCTTCTTCTCATCCATGCGTGTAGTCAAACTGGTGAGGCACTTGTCTATAGGATATTAGACATCATCAAGCCTCTTGTAGAAATCATCCAGTAACATCTCTTGAGCGTTGTAGATCTCATGAACGATATCGTCAATCTCTGCTCTGTTGTATGTTTCTTGCTTCTTCATAGACATAGCGATCTTTGTCGCATGTTCAGGTAAACATATGTAGCTGTACTCAAACATAGTAGCTTTTTCTAGAACTGCCATGATATCTTCTTCTTGCACATTCACAACTCTTCCATTCATTGTCGTTCTCATATCTGTAGATGCCATACTCATCTTTCTTTTCCCAGTGGAAAATTATTCTTCCATTAACATCATAAGCTCTCTGTCCATGCTCTACGTGACCTTCTATCAGTAGTGGGTTTATCCAATCGATTGATTGTGGATTTCCTGAACTAAAAGGATCAGATGTACAAAATTGGTTCACCCCTGGAATGGTGTTGATCGATGCATGATGGCTGTCGTCGATCGATTCTTGATGTTTGGGGGTGTACAGATCATCGTGGATTGGCAAGTTCTTATGTTCCTCGATGTTGATTGATGCATGTACTCGGGCGTCGATCGATGGTTGTTGTTCAAATAAAGTTCCTGCTCCAGTAGCCATAACAAGGGCATCTGCCACATCCTTCTTTGGTATGTTTAGAATTCTTCCATAAAGATCTCGTGCACGTCTTTCTAGGTCTCTGAAAATTCCAAACTCATATGGTCTGAGATAACCATTATCAGCGTCTTCTGTTCTTGGCTCTGGTTTTGGGTTGCGTTTGATGTCGTTCGATGGACAAGATATGTTGTCGATCAATGCTCTATTATCTGCTTTCGCATTCATTACCCAGCCAGCTTCTTCCAGTGCTAGGCTGCGGGACTCAGGCAGCTCTTCCTCATAATCTGAATCATATTCTTCGTAAGATTCACCGCATCCTTGGTATGCCTGGTGGGTGTCGATCAATGGTAGTTGGTGATTGTCCATCGATGATTGAGTATCAGGCTGTCGGCCGAAAAGATTTCCAGCTCCATTAGCCATCGCAAGTATATCTGCCACATCTTCTTTCGTGACATGTAGAATTATGCCGTCCATAGCTCGTGCGTCACCATCTCGATCTCGCATAATGCCAAACTCATCTTTTCATAGATAGCAATATTCGCTTTCGCGTTCTGCTGCTGACTCTAGTTCGGTCCTTAGGTTACAACCAGTATCGATCAATGGTGAATGGTTACCATCGATCGACGTCGAGTTCCCGAGTTCATGGGAAATATGAAAAACATCAGCCTTGTCCATAGCAATCCCTCGGTATTCAGTTATTTCTTCTTCCTTGTAAGCTTTGTCGTACTCGAGGTAGGCTGTTTTCTAGCAAGTGTCGATCGGTTTTGAATGGTGAGTGTCAATCGATAAGGAAGCTTGGGTGTCAATCAATGGTGTGGGTTGGGTGTCGATTGATTCCCCTTCTTACGATTCCTCGTTGGACTCATAATCGCAGAAACATGTGGCCACAAGGTTTGCATCATTGCACAATTTCGTGAGGAAAGTTTATTCTTATAAACTTCATAATAAACATTATGATCAATCAAGGAAAGGCACAACCTGTTTGTCTTCATGTCACAGATAACTCCTACGGTAGCCATGAAAGCTCTTCCACGTAACAGAGAAGAGATCCAATTGATCTGGATATCCATCACATGTAAGTCTATCGGGACCAAGAAATTCTGAATTTGCAGTGGGATATCTCTACAAATACCTCCTAAATCTACTCGAGAGCAATCCACAAAAATGAAAGAATCACTGGAAGGCTCCACTCTCAGGTTCAAATTCTCTGTCATAGCTCTGGGTATGATGCTCACTGACGATCCAGTGTCGCAGAGGACATTGGGAAACCTGTGGCTTTTGATCAGACATGGCACCACAAACTTCTCAGGGTCACTTTTCTTCGTTAGATTGATCTTCTGCTTTTCCTTCGTTCGACGCAACTATCTCTTCGTCGAACGATGTTGTAAGATTTTCCTGATTCTGCCAACTTCTTAGGGACTGTCGATCGATTTTCAGTCGCTTGTGTCGATCGATGCCCATGCGAACTGCTGAATGAAATCGAATTTTGTACATAAAATCTTCCCTCTTGTAGCCTCTCTCTCTCTTGACTTCTACCCAAAAATCATCACCAATCACAGAATTGACATGACGTTCCTGTCCAGACTCTTATTTCTGCTTAACCTTATCCTCGTATCTCTTAAGGGCTTCACTTGTCTGAATCACATGATTCTCTAGCTCCTTCACACGGGTGTCGAGGTATTTGAACTTTGTGTTCAGGTGGAGGTACAGGAAATCTATCTTCCCATTGAAGTGTACAGTGTTCTTCCGCTGTCCATCTAGTACTTTGTCAAACATAAATTCGATCCACGGATTTCTGATTGGCCTTGGAACCTCCATGCCTTTAGTAGCTTGGGCGTTAGCTTCAGGTTGAGCTATTGCAGTGTCTGCTTCTGCTTCTGTATCAAGGATTACAGCCCCATGTTCATCTATCTTTTAACCTGCTGCATTAGAGCATGATTATCCAAGGAACCCCTAGTGGGGTTCCTATTTTTTTTTTTTTTTCTTTTTCCTTTTTTTTTTAAAAAAAAAATTAAAAAAAATAAAATTAAAAAACGAACCAATTACGGATCGCCACGTGGCAGTATGGCCCGCAAACAATGTAAGAAACCCTTTAAAAACGGTTCTTATTTAGGAGTTTTAAGAAGCGGTTCTTGCACTGTTCATGGGCCCCACATGTCAGTGGGGCCCGTGAATAGTGCAAGAGCCCCTCTTAAGAGCTCCCATTAATCATGCCCTTACTCAGGTGACCCTTGTGATCACGCAAGTCTCCATTCTCGTTCTGAACCACTACAATAGGCGCAACCATCTGAACTCGTCTTCTGTCGTCGATCGATGTGGGTAGGTGTTCGTCAATCGATGCTATGTGGTGGACATCGGTCGATGTTCGAGTTCAGATGTCGGTCGATGCTATCCGTGAAGAAGTATCGATCGACGCCGAGTAGATACCGTCGATCGATGCTAGTCATCTTACTTTGCGGATTGTACGTTCGAGGTTATGTGGGTCTGAGAATAGTAGTTCTTGTCCTTTATTGCTCTTCGGACTCTGTTGCATGTACCTGAGAAACAAAGAAAAGAAAAAATTTAGTAACTTAAAAACAAATCTAGACTAAATCCTAGAAATTAAATCTAATGGCGATCAATACTCCCCGGCAACGGCGCCAAATTTGACACGGTGTGTTTATTGTTCTAGCAGAGTATAAATATCTTAAACAAATAACTGTGAAATTAACCCTTAATCCTAACACACACAAAAAAAAAAATTGCCAAGAGAGATCAGGTGTAGTACTTAGGGATCGAATCCACAGAGAGCAATGGCACACCATAGATTTCTTATTTCTAAGGACTAAGCTAGGTAGAGATATATATCAGTAGTAATCAATTTTAGGAAATATTCCTTATTAAAAGGTGTAGATGCAATATTGAAATATGTTGATAACGTAAATATGGAAATATGCTATTAAACTAACTAGATGCAAATGTAAATGTGCTAGAATTAGGGTTTCAAGCTTAATGGATTATAGGGAATATGAAGCACGGGAATGTAAATATTCTAGAACTCAAATATTAACTATTCTGACCCTTTTAACTCCAACTCTCGTATGCGAGCAAAAGGAAAGACCATCGATCGACGGCTAAGGCTTGACGTCGATCGACGGTGAAATCAGAAGGAAGTGTGAACGAGATTTGATATGTTCACCAAGATAATTAAACCAGCTCTCGCATGCGCCTACCAACCTAGTTCAATGGAGTCTATTCGGGCACAGAACCTACTCTTGTAGTCGTCCATGTCCTACTTTCGAGATCCTAGTTAGCTACTCTAGAATGCAAGCATTAAGAACAACTCAATTGATGATATTAAATTTAACCTAGCAATCCTACTTTTGGGCTAATTCATGATTGCTATCATTCAACCCTAAATCTAGTTGGTAATTACTCAGACATAATTATAGTAAGAATAATTATCTGAATATAATGTATAGATAAAATATTGGGGTTCCAATACAAGTCTCCCTAACGAGTTATGAATCTTCTCCTTAAAAACTCTAAAACTAGAATAGAATTCTTGTGCACCCCTGCACACACGCACTTACTCACTCACCCTCTCACCTTTTCTTGTGTAATACATAAAGTAAAAATATAAAACCCTAAAATCTAGGTCAAAACTCGTCCAGGGGTAATCTTGTAATCTTGTGTCTTGTTTCTAACATGGGCTTGACTGTCCTTGAATTTGTCATCGATAGATGTCAAGCATTCAACATCGATCGATCTTGGTATTGTACCATCATTCTCTGACAAGGTTGTGTCGTCGATCGACGACTATCTTGTACTTCGACTCTCTCAATGATCAGCTACAGATTATTCTCTTCTAAATGCTCCAAACACTCCAAGTATCTCCATATATCTCCAAAACGTACATTGACCTGCAAATACCTCAAAACATAGCCTAGACACACATAATAGACCCCAAATAGAGCCTATGAAATGGTCTAAAACTGGTAATAAATAGGCTATATCACCATCGATCGACGGCAACAAGTAGGCGTTGATTGATGCTAAGCTGACAGACTGAATCGTGTGTGTCTACTCTCTATTATGATCATCCCTCTTTGGGTTAGCTCTGTTAGACACTCAAGCACACGTTAAAAATATCCAAACAACAATAAATAAGTAGTCTAAATACAAATGCAACAAGAAAAATAAAAGAAATACTAATATAAGTCTGAAAATAAAATGAAATAAGAGATGAAGGAGTATCAAAGAGACTACTCCTCATCTGAGGTGTCCATATCAAGCTGCTGGAGCTGTGGTGCTGCTCCCGGTGGCGATCTGGATCTGGTCCTGGGACTGAAACACTAGCACCTAGACATCGTCTCCACTCTGGCCCATATCGCTCTAAGTGCGTCCACTACGACCCACTGGAAGGCACCGTGGTCGTGGATGGGGATCTCTGAGATCTAAGAGAAAGCTGGGAGAGATGGAGGTGGCTGTGCTGGTGCGTCCGCTGCGTCTGCTGGGACCGGGTGGGCTGGTATGAGACCTCCTCTGCGCCTGACCCTGAGAGGTGCCTTGTGGAGATGCTGCTCTTCTGGTCGGAAGGTGACATGGGTGTGTTTTTATTGTTCTAGTAGGGTATAAATATCCTAAACAATTAGCTATCAAATTAACCCTTAATCTTAAAACACAAAATAATACTCTTTCCAAGAGAGATCAGGTGTACTACTTAGGGATTGAATCCACAGAGAACAACGACACACAATCGATTTCTTAATTCTCAAGACTAAGCTAGTTAATTATATATATTGGTAACAAGTAATCAGTTTAAGGAAATATTCCTTATTAGAAGGTATAGATGCAATATGGAAATATGCTAATAGTGTAAATATGGAAATATGATAATAAACTAACTAGATGAAAATGTAAATATGCTAGATCTAGGGTTTCAAGCTCAATGAATTATAGGGAATAAGAAGCACGGATATGTAAATATTCTAGAACTCATATATTAACTATTTTGACTCTATTAACTCCAACTCTCGTATGCGATCAAAAGGAAAGACCATCGATCGACGGCTAAGGCCTGATGTCGACCGACGGTGAAATCAGAAGGAAGTGTGGACGAGATTTGATATGTTCACCAAGCTAATTAGACCAGCTCTCGCATGTGCCTAACAAACTAGTTCAATAGAGTCTATTCTGGCACAGAACCTACTCTCGTAGTCGTCCATGTCCTACTTTTGAGATCCTAGTTAGCTACTCTAGAATACAAGCATTAAGCAAAACTCAGTTAATGGATATTAACTTAACTTAGCAATCCTACTTTTGGGCTAATCCATGTTTGCTATCATTCAACCCTAAATCTAATTGATAACTACTTAGATATAATTAAAGTAAGAATAATTGTCTTAATATAATGCATAGATAAAATAATGGGGTTCCAATATAAATATCCCTAAGGAGTTATGAATCTTCTCCCCTAAATAAATCCTAAAACTATAATAGAATGCTGGTGCACACAATCTGCCACTGGCACACCGCTCTTTCTCTCTCTCTCTCTCTCTCTCTCTCTCTCTCTCTCTCTCTCTCTCTCTCTCTCTCTCTCTCTCTCTCTCTCTCTCTCTCTCTTTGGTGCAATACATAAAGTATAAAAATAAATCCCTAAAATCTAGGTCAAAAATCATCCATAGGTAATCTTGTAATCTTGTGTCTTGTCTCTAACTTGGGCTTGAAATCGGCTGTCTGCGAGTAGGAAGTCGATCGATGGCAGATGTGCAACATCGATCGACCTTGGTCATGTAACATCGGTTGACGCCAAGGTTGTGTCGCCGATCGATGACAACTTGTACTTCGTCTCTCTAAATGATCAGCTACGGATTCTACTCTTCTAAATGCTCCGAAATCTCCAAGTATCTCCATATATCTCCAAAACATACTTTGACCTGTAAGGACCTTAAAACATAGCCTAGACACACATAATAAACCCTATATGGAGCCTATAACATGGCCTAAAACTGGTAATAAATAGCTATATCAACTCCCCCAGACTTAACCTTTTGTTTGTCCTCAAGCATGTGAAAGAAGTTTTGAAAAGCGAAGACTCACATAATATCTAAGTATAACAGTTAACATACTTTATTGCAGCCACATCCTATCAAGTCAATTACAGAGAAACTTTATATACCCTATCCTAATATATCAACCAAATCCATTCTACCAACAACTTAGCAAATACTAGTCTGACTCGCCCCTCTATTGATTTCAGTTCTTTGCATAAAATAAAAGTGCATGCTTTTCCTTGGGAATATCGATCAAAGGACACATGGAATCATACCTCTACAAGTATCTGAACACACATGTAGTCTTTTCTGATCACTTTCCTCTATCTCTTCTCACTTCTTCTCAATCAATGTATCCCTTCTTTTGAGGGTATCATTTTATTTTTGAAATTGACTGAGATATTTTGACATGTTTCCATGAATCAAACCCTAATAGTTTTTGCCACCAATTCTTGTTCACTTCTTTTTTACCTTTATCTCTTTCTAGGATCATATGAATCAAGCTTTAATGGTTGTAGCGACCAAAATCCTGTTCGACTCCTTTTTTAATCTAAAGGGGAGAGAGAGGGGAATCAGAAGCACACAGACTTTTACCTTCCAGACTTGCAGGAGAAATACGTTCCAGTGTATACAAAATCCCAAAGAAAACAAATAAAGTTAGGATTAGTTCTGGAAATCAGCTTTGGTTCCTTCAAACTTTCTTAAGCAAGTGTGACATAGTGGCAGGATGATCGACTTTGGTATCTCTAGTAATCTCTACAAACAACCTTCTAAGAATGGTGCTAAAGTGTGGTTAGTCAAGAATAAATCTTAATCATAGTCCTCTTCTTGACTCAATAAAACGTTTTGAAAAACTTATGTACAGATAATAAATAAAACTCAAACAAAATAAAATAGCATTAGCGAACCTCCCCAGACATAAATTACATTGTTCCCCGTGTAATCCGCCTCAGATTGGTTAGGAAAAATCAAATCATAAGTAAATAGCTTAAGTAGAAAACTCGATACCTCTCTCTGTAAGAGAGTGTCGATCGATGGTAGGCCGGCTTGGTCTATTGATGGTCGTGATCCATTGTCGACCGATGGTGCCTTTATGGTGTCGATCGATGGTGGACTCAAATAGTCTGCTAAAATAAAGTAAAACTCGAAAATATGTAGTAGTATAAATAAAAAAAACTTACTAAACAGTGGGTTGCCTCCCACTCAACGCTTGGTCAGAGTCTTAAGCTCGACGTATTGAACTTTCTGACTAGAATGGAGGTGGATCAACACTTGGAAAACAGGTCTCTACATCTTCTTTGTTCTTCTGAAACCATGTACCAATTAAGTTTCTCATTGCCTCATCTCATCTGGCTTTCTCATTCTTTATGATCTCCTTAGTAGCCTCCATTGAATGCATTCTCCTTTGTAGATTCTCAATACTGCGCTGTAGCATTCTAAGTCTGGCAGCTGTAGTCTCTGACATATCTTTCAATTGCTGAAAAATACCTTCCTTCATCAGGTTTTGAGAAAGAGTAATCTCATTGAACTTGTCTTCTAATTGTTTTTATGCTGCAGACTTTTGTCTGTCGAACTCCGTATCGATATATGGCATAAATGCTGCCGTCGATCGATGGCACTCGGTTTGCTCCAATCACACGCTGTCTTTGAACAGTATCAAGATCTTGCTTCACCTCATCCATGTGTGTAGTCAAAGTGGTGAGGCACTTTTCTATAGGATAGTAGACATCATCAAGCCTCTTGTAGAAATCATCCAATGACATCTCTTCAGCTTTGTAGATCTCATTCACGATATCGTCAATCTCTGCTTTGCTGTATTTTTCTTGCTTCTTCATGGACATACCGATCTGTGCTGCATGTTCAGATAAACATATGTAGCTATAGTCAAACATAGTAGCTCTTTCTAGAACTGCCTTGATATCTTCTTCTTACACATTCACAACTCTTCCGTCTATAGCTCGTGCATTACCAGTCTCATCTCTGTAGATTCCATACTCATATTTCTTTTCCCAATAGAAAATTCTCTTGCCATCAGCATCATAAGCTCTCGTTCCATACTCTACATTACCGTCGATCAATAAGGGGTTTATCCAACCGATCGATCCAGGATTTTCTGAACTAAAGGGGTTAGATGTACAGAACTCATGGACTCTTGGAATTGTGGTATCGATCGATGCATGCTTGTTGTCGTCGATTGATGTTTGATTGTAGATTGGCTCGTGCTTCTGGTCCTTTATGTCGATCGATGCCGGTACATGTGCGTCGATCAATGGCTGTTGCTGTTGTCCAAAAAAATTTCCTGATCCATTAGCCATGAATATGGCATCTGCTACATCCTCCTTAGGTAGATTTAGAATTCTCCCAGAAAGATCTCGTGCACGTCCTTCTGTATCTCCGAAAATTCCAAACTCATCTGGTTTGAGATAACCATCTTCTGTATCTTCTGCTCCAAGTGATTGTTCTGGTTTTCGTTTGATGTCGTTCGATGGCCAAGATATGCCGTCGATCGATGCTCGATTATCCACTTTCGCCTTCATTACCAATCCAGATTCTTCCAGTGCCAGGCTGCGAGACTCAATCAGTTCTTCCTCCTTGTAATTCGAACCGTATTCTTCAAAAGCTTCACTGCGTCCTTGGTAAGCCTGATGGTTGTCGATCGATGGTGTATGGTGACTGTCGATTGATGCTCGATAATCAGACTGGTGACAAAAAAACTTTCCAGCTCCGTTGGCCATTGCAAGTATATCTGCCACATCTTCCTTCGTGACATGTAGAATTCTGTCATCCATAGCTCTTGCGTGACCATCTGGGTCTCTCGTAATACCAAACTCGTCTGGTTCTAGATAACCATATTCTCTTTCGCGTTCTGCAGCTGAATCTGGTTTGGTCTCTGAATTACAAACAATATCTATTGATGGTGAGTGGTTACCGTCGATCGATGTCATTTCCCCGAGCTGATGGGAAACATGAAAAAAACCAGCCTCTTCCATAGCAATCCCTCGGTATTCGATTATCTCTTCTTCTATGTAATCTTCATCGTACCCAATGTAGGTTGGGTTTTAATCGAGATTTTCATGGTAGGTGTTGATCGGTTCTGAAGGGTGAGTGTCGATCGATGATAAAGGTGGGTGTCGATCGATTGTTGATTTCCAAGGTTTGATCGATGTGCGAGTTTGGGTATCGATCGATGTTCCTTCTGCCGACTCCTCATAGAACTCGTAATTGCAGAAGCATGTGGCCACAAGCTCTGCATCATTACATAATTTCGTGAGGGAAGGTTTATTCTTGTAAATTTCATAAGAAACATTATGATCAATCAAGGAAAGGCACAACATGATTGTCTTCATGTCACAGATAGCTCCTACAGTGGCCATGAAAGATCTTCCAAGTAACAAAGAAGAGTTCCAATTGATTTAGATGTCCATCACATGGAAGTCTATCGGGACTAAGACGTTCTGAATTTGCAGTGGGTTATCTCTACAAATACACCCTGAATCTACCCTAGAGCAATCCACAAAAATGAAAGACTCACTAGAAGGCTCAACTCTCAGGTTCAACTTCTCTGCCATATCTTTGGGTATGATGCTCACTGACGATCCGGTGTCACATAGAGCATTGGGAAACTCGTGGCTTTTGATCAGACATGGCATCACAAACTTCCCAAGATCACTTTTCTTCTTCAGAATGATCCGATTTCCTAGGATAACCCTCGGTAGCCTTATCAAAAATGAAAGAGCCACTAGAAGGCTTCACTCTTTGGTTGATGAACTCGTTTTGTTACTGGGTACCATCGGTCGATTTTACGATCTCTGCGTCGAGCGATGTTGGAAGATTTTCCTGATTCTGCCAACTCCACAGGGACCGTCGATCAGTTCCCAGTATCTTGTGTCGATCAATTCCTGTGCAAACTGCCTAACAAACTCGAATTTCCTAGACGAAACCCTTCCTCTTGTGGCCTTTCTTTCTTAACTTCTACCCAAAAATCATCATCAATCACAGCATTGACGTGATGTTCCTGTCCAGACTATTCCTTTTTTTCTAAACATAGCCTCGTATCTCTTACGGGCTTCACTTGTTTGAGTCACCTGATTCTCCAGCTGCCCCACACGGGTGTTGAGATCGTCGATCTTTGTGTTTAGGTGGAGGTACAAGAAATCTATCTTCCCATTGAAATCCACAGTCATATTATGTTGTCCCTCCAGTACTTCGTCAAACATAAATTCAATCCATGGTCTTATGATTGGCCTTGAAATCTCCATGCCTCTGGCAGCTTGGGTTTTAGCTACAGCTTGAGCTATTGCAGCGTCTGCTTCTGCTTCTGTATCTGGGATTACATCCCCCTTATCGTCTATCTTTTGACCTGCTGCATTACGCTGATGACCGTTGAGGTCATGCAAGTCTCCATTCACATTCTGAACCACTACTATAGGCACAACCATCTGAACTCATATGTTGTCGTCGATCGATGCGGGTGAGTGTCTTTCGATCGATGCTGAGTGATCAATGTCAGTCGATGCTAGAGTTATGATGTCGGTCGATGCCGTCCGTAAAGAAGTGTCGGTCGATGCTGAGTAGATGTTGTTGATCGATGCTTGTCGTCTTTCTTTGCGGATTGTACGTTCAAGTTTATGTGGGCCTGAGAATAGTAATTCTTGTCCTTTATTTCTCTTAGTACTCTTTTGCATGAACCTGAAAAACAAAGAAAAAGAAAAATTTAGTAACTCTGAAAGTAAAAACAAACCTAGACTAAATCCTAGAAATTAAATTTAATGGCAATCAATGTTCCCCGGCAACGGCGCCAACTTTGACATGGGTGTGTTTTTATTGTTCTAGCAGGGTATAAATATCCTAAACAATTAACTATCAAATTAACCCTTAATCCTAACACACAAAATAATATTCTTGCCAAAAGAGATAAGGTGTAATACTTAGGGATCGAATCCATAGAGAACAATGGCACACAATAGATTGCTTAATTCTAAAGACTCTGCTAGATAATTATATATATTGGTAATAAGTAATCAGTTGAAGTAAATATTCCTTATTAAAAGGTATAAATACAATATGGAAATATGCTAATAGTGTAAATATGGAAATATGATAATAAACTAACTAGATGCAAATGTAAATCTGCTAGAATTATGGTTTCAAGCTCAATGAATTATAGGGAATAAGAAGCATGGATATGTAAATATTCTAGAACTCAAATATTTACTATTCTGACCCTTTTAACTCAAACTCTCGTATGCGAGCAAAAGGAAAGACCATCGATCGACGGCTAAGGCCAAATGTCGATAGACGATGAAATCAAATGGAAGTGTGAACGAGATTTGATATGTTCACCAAGCTAATTAGACCAGCTCTCGCATGTGCCTAACAACCTAGTTCAATAGAGTCTATTCGGGCATAGAACCTACTCTCGTAGTCGTCCATGTCCTACTTTCGAGATCCGAGTTAGCTACTCTAGAATGCAAGCATTACGTACAACTCAATTGATGTATATTAAATTAGCCTAGCAATCCTACTTTTGGGCTAATCCATGTTTGCTATCATTCAACCCTAAATTTAGTTGATAACTACTCAGACATAATTAAAGAAAGAATAATAGTATGAATATAATGCATAGATAAAATACTAGGGTTCCAATACAAATATTCCTAACGAGTTATGAATCTTCTCCCCTAAATGAATCCTAAAACTATAATGGATTGTTGGTGCACACGATCTTCCACTGGCACACCACTCTCCCTCTCTGGTGCAATACATAAAGTATAAATATAAAACCCTAAAATCTAGGTCGAAACTCGTCCAGGTGTAATCTTGTAATCTTGTGTCTTGTCTCTAACTTGGGCTTGAAATCTGCTTTCTGCGATTTGGACGTCGATCGATGGAAGATGTGCAACATCGATCGACCTTGGTCATGTAACATCGGTCGACGCCAAGATTGTGTCACCGATCGATGGCAACCTTGTACTTCGACTCTCTAAATGATCAACTACGGATTCTTCACTTCTAAATGCTCCAAAATCTCCAACGTACATGGACCTGTAAAGACCTTAAAACATAGCCTAGACACACATAATATACCCAAAATGGAGCCTATAACATGGCCTAAAACTGGTAAGAAATAGGCTATATCAAAAGGCGAGACGCTGGGGATCATCAACGAAGTCAGTCACCTCGTGCGCTAGGAGCTCAATCATCTGAGGCCCCTCATCATGCACGAAGGACCAATAGCGTCCCTCCTTCAGCCACTGGGTCCTCGTCAAGTGACCCTCATCCATAAATCGCAGCTCTCTCTCCACCGAGGCTCCTTACAAGCAAATGCCAAGAAAGCTGAAGATAGGTGTCAAGAGGCTCCCGATCGCTGAATCTCAGAAAATATGGCCCCCAAGTTCACCTGCTTATCGCTCATAGGGGGAGGAAAAACCTCGTCGTCGAGCCCAACTAATTCCCTGACGGAATATTACAGCAATGTCAGCTCCCAAACCTTAACCTTGTTGGTTTCCATCTTGCACAATAGATTGTTGGCAAGGACCTTCAGGAAATAACGCAGAGTGGGGTGACAGACTTCCGTCTGAGTGGCTGAGCCTGAGTCAATGGCCTTTCCCGATGAAGCCCCAGAAGGTAGGCAGACCAAGGAAAGCAGCAACTGAACAGGCGCTGCTACCGATGTCAAAATCATAAATCCCACAGAGCTGCGGGATGGGAATCCGGTACTGGATGCCCCTGATGAGAAAATTCATGGTGGCCTCATTCGCCACCTTCACCCTCGGGCTCCTGTAGAGAACCTGAGTCGAAGCTATGCACCGTAGGACCAGGTCGGGATACAGAGGATATGTCTTAGTAGCCATGGTGACCAGTCCAAGCTCATGCACCATCTGTTTAAATTCCGCATAGAGCCCCAGCTTCTTCAGAGGTCGCATATCAACGAACTTGGTGAGCTCGATGGTAATGCTTTGCCAAGCGTTGTAGTAGAGGCTGGCAAAATCATCCCATTTCTTGCGCATGGGACGATGTGTGCATTCCCTCGATGCCACCGCTTTTCGAGGTTTGGAATAATCCTCAAATATCACAAGTAAGGCCTCCTCCTCTTTGGGCAAAGGGTCTCGGCATGAAGGACCACGTGGTGGAGCACTGGAGCTACCAGTCTCGTATCGTGATTTTGTGCGCCTCTCGTCCATCTGCAAAACGAAATAAAACTAAGAATCAGTATCGATGTCGAGATAAAAAAACTACCATCAATCGATGGTACCGCATGGGTATCGATCGACAGACCCTCATGGCCATCGATCGATGGCAACTCATGGGCATCAATCGACGGTGGATCGCGGATCAGGGGCTACAAAAATCGAAAGGAATAAACTCACATAGTGCAAATCATATGTAAAGATGATAGATATTCCCTAATCTAGTATTCCATTACCCTAAAACTTTCTAAATTCCGAGCTAATCCACACAAAAAATCAATTTTTCTTCAAACCCTAAAAAGTTCCCTAAACTAAGAAATTTGGAGAACATGCCTTGATGATTGAGTGATTGAATGAACTAAACAGGTAGAAAGGGTAAAAATCGAGTGATATAGACTCAAAAATGAGTAAAATCGGCCAAAATTTGGGAGAGAAATCGAGTGTGTACTCGTGTGTGTTTTGGGCGGTTTTGGAGTAAAGTGATTTATGAATTGGGGTCGTGTCGAGTTAACCTTCTTGACACACGACCGTCGATCGACGGTCCTATAGGGGCGTCGATCGATGGTCTGTTCGGTGACTTCACATTCACTTAAGAAATTTGTAAATGCATAAATAATTTTATTATTAATTAGTTAATTATTGCTATTATATATATTTTCTTCTTGTTGTTTTATTTTATTTTTATTATTATTATTTTTTATATAATTATTTATTTATTATATATATATTTTTTATTTTATTTTTAATTTAGTGGGTTGCCTCCCACGTAGCGCTTGTTTAAAGTCATTAGCTTGACAAAAAATGGGTTTATCATTCGGAGTTAGGCACCACTAGACGCATGGTCTGAGTATGCGGAATTTCAGTTGTAGCCCAGTAATGTTTCACTCGCTGCCCATTCACCATGAAATCCTCTCCTTTAGGATTAAATATGACAATTGTCCGGTAAGGTGTAACTTCATTAATGGTGAAGGGTCCGGACCAACGAGAACGTAGTTTTCCAAGAAGTAGAGTTAACCAAGAGATGAATAGGAGTACTTGATCGTTCGGTTAAAAAGCCGTGAAATAATTTTCTTGTCGTGATAGGCTTTCGTTTTCTCCTTGTACGATTTCGAGTTCTCGTAGGCACGATATCTGATTTCGTCGAGCTCATTTAGTTGAATTAATCTCTTTTCTGCTGCAGGTTTAGCATCAAAGTTTATCTTTTTTATGGCCCATTCGGCTTTATGCGCTAGTTCTACAGAGAGATGGTAGGATTTTCCATAGATTAGGTGGAACAGGGTGGTTCCTAATGGTGTTTTAAACGTTGTTCGTTATGCCCAAAGTGCATCATCTAACTTCAAAGACCAATCTTTACGGGTTGATCCTACCGTCTTGTCCAAGATTTCTTTGATCTGACAGTTGGATACTTCTACTTGTCCGCTGGTCTGAGGATGATAGGGTGTAGCTACTCGATGGTGAACTCCATGTTTCTTGAGTAGTTTTTCGAACACTTTGTTAATGAAGTGGGTACCTCCATCGCTTATTACGATTCGCGGAACTCCAAATCTAGGAAAGATAATACTCCTAAAGAGTTTAACGACTACAGCATCATCATTTTAGGGGTTGCTATCGCTTCCACCCATTTAGATACATAGTTTACAACAACCAGTATGTATTTATTTCCGTGCGAAGAAAGGAAAAGTCCTATGAAATCGATGCCCCAGTAATCAAACACTTCAACTTTGAGTATGAAATTTTGTTCCATTTTGTTTATGTTGCTGATTTTTCCTCTTCTTTGGCAGGGGTCGCATTTTTCTACATAAGCTTGAGCATCGTGAAACATAGTTTGCCACCAAAAGCCTGCATGCTTGTAGGATTTTTGACACTGTCTTAAAACTAGTGAAATGTCCAGCGTAATCGGATCCGTGAAATTGATATAAAATATCTAGAGTTTCGCTTTCGGCAACACATCATCTGTATATGCCGTCAGAATAGTGTTTGTAAAGATAAGGTTCATCCCAGTGATATCTCCGGGTTTCTCTCAAATTTTCTTTTTGTGATATCCTTTGAAGAGTTCGGGTTCTACTTTGTCCGCAAGATAGTTTACTATATCTGCATACTGCATACGAAGGTCTATCAAGTTTTATCAGTTGTGTTTAGTGCACACACCCCCCCCCCCCCACTCAAACTTCTATGGCCATGATCGTTCGATGGGTAGAATCGATCGATGCTCTATGGCCATAATCGTTCGATGGGCTTTGCATGGCGTCGATCGATTCCACTTCATGTGCCGAACTAAATCTACCAACGAAATTCGACTCTGATAAGTAGACATTTTTGTGGGGTAAGAAATCATCTATAGGGATGTCATCATCTATTCTTATTCGTGATAAGTGATCTGCGAATCCGTTTTCTACTCCTTTCTTATCTTTGACTTCTATTTCAAAATCTTGGAGAAGTAGGATCCATCGTAGAAGTCTCGGCTTAGCGTCCTTTTTATTCATTAAGTATTTTAATGTCGCGTGGTCGGTGTGAACTACTACTTTTGAAACGACTAGATAGGAACGAAATTTCTCGAAGGCGAATACCAGAGCCAATAACTCTTTTTCCGTTGTCGCATAATTGCGTTGCGCATCGTCTAGAGTTCTTCTAGCGTAGTATAGCATGCAAATTTTTGTCTTTCTTTTTTCCAAGTACTGCGCCTACAGCGAAATAGCTGGCGTCGCACATGATTTTGAATGGTAGATCCCAGTCTGGTGCTTGGACAACGGGGGCGGATATGAGCACTGATTTGATTTCTTTGAAGGCATCGAGACATTCACGCGTAAAATCTAATTTCACCTCTTTGCACAGGAGCGCAGTAAGGGGTCTAGCAATTTTGCTAAAATATTTTATGAATCGCATATTGAATCCAGCATGTCCTAGAAAACTTCTAACGTCTTTGACATTAGTGGGTGATGGCAGTCCAGTCATTACTTCAACCTTTGCCTTGTCCACCTCAATTTGGGCTGCTGAGACTTTATGTCCCAAGACAATTCCGCATTTAACCATAAAATGGCATTTTTTCCAGTTCAAAACCAGATTTTTCTCTTCGCATCTAGCTAGGACCTTACATAGGTTATCGAGAAAAATTTTGAAGTTTGGACCATAAACCGCGAAGTCATCCATGAAGTCCTTGATCATATCGGTGAATATCAACATCATGCATCTTTGGAAAGTCGTAGGGGAGTTACAGAGTCTGAATGGCATCGTAGGATACGCGAAAGTTCCATAGGGACAAGTAAAGGTGGTCTTTTCTTGATCGTCTGGATGTATGGGAATCTGGAAGAATCCGAAATACCCGTCGAGAAAACAGTTGGCTTGCAAGCCGTTCTAACATTTAATCGATAAAGGGTAACGAGAAATGATCTTTTCGTGTGGCAGCATCTAGTTTCCTGTAATCGATGCACATTTTGTGTCTGGTGACAGTTCTAGTAGGGATCATTTCGTCTTTGGCATTCTTTACCATAGTGATTCCTCCTTTCTTTGGGACAACATGAACTGGGCTGACCCAGTTTCTATCTGAGATCGGATAAATAACACCTGCTTCTAGAAGTTTCATGATTTCCTTTTTAACTACTTCCTTCAGGTTGGGGTTCAATATCCGCTGGTGCTCGATGGATGATTTGGATTCATCATCAAGGTGTATCATGTGGATGCATAAATCGGGAGAGATTCTCGGGATGTTATCTAATGAATATCCGAGAGCTTTGCGGTTCTTCCAAAGTTTATTCAGTAACAGTGCTTGCTCTCCGCTACTCAGGTTTGCATTTATGATGACATGATAGGATATTTCGTAAATAAAAGCATATTTAAGGCCGGCTGGAAGTAGTTTAAGCTGGATTTTAGGTGCTTTTGCCTTGCTCCAATCGTCATTCACAGTACGCTGTCGATCGACGGTGATAGTGGGGTATCGATCTACGGTGGTTGATAGGTCGAGTACGTCAAGGTCTACATTAAAAATTTCTTATGTGGCATCCATTAACCTTGTATATTCACCAGTGCGATCTTCTAACACAGAGATGTCGCCTTTAGGGGATGTGATTGCTTTCTCTAGATCTTGAGCACATATCTAGGAACGATTCTTCTGCTATGTCGGAAAGGTAATCGATATGATAGGTTTGACCGTCAATCAAAGGTTGTTTTATTATCTTTTCCATGTCAAATACCATCAGTATCTTCCCGATGTTGAGGCATATAATTCCTTCTCTGACATCAATGATCGCTCCGGCAGTGGACAGGAAAGGTCTTCCTATGATGATCTGATTTCGAGGTTCTCGCTCATATTTAAGCACTATGAAATCTGAAGTTATATCGCAGTTATGAATGCGTACAGGAACGTCCTCAACAACTCCCTCCGGAATTCTAGTGGATCTATCAACTAAAATGAGAGTGACCCTGGTAGGTTGAAACTGTGTTGGCCCGAGAGTGACTGCAACGAAATAAGGCATATGGTTGACACTAGAGCCTAAATTGCAGAGGGATCTCTGAAATCTCTCACTTCTAATAGTGCAGTCCAAAATGAAACTATCGGGATCAGGGAGTTTGACTGGAGTTTTTTCTTGAATGATTTCGCTCACTTCTTTGGACACCATCATCACACAGTGCTCTGATTCATGGAATCCTTGTGATCCTGCATCTTTAACATACTACTTAATGGCAGACGAGATGCGAATGGCATCGCTTAGTGGCATCTCGATGTTTACTTTGTCAAACGCTTTCTTGCATATTGCTTGTTCCAGCTGCTTCTTCTTCTTCTTAGCGTTTTTGGAGGAAAGGGGGATTTCGATAGGTAGATCTTTTTGCTAACCGGTTCGGTTGGTTTGTGTCAGAGCGTCGATCGATTATAGACTCGGAGCATCGATCAATGTCCGGTAAGGGGTGTCAATCGATGTCTCATGTGTCTGTGTTCTTTCCCTTAGGCTCAACAATTAATTCCTCAAGAACGTCATTTTGGTCCAATACGTCGATTTGAGGAAGGATATCGGGATCTTTCTCGTATGTTTCAAGCGGGATGGGATGCAATTTTTCATTTTCATTTGTTGTGATTTTCTCGAATTCACCAATGGTGATGCTTTCATTAACGCCAGAGGCGAATTGTCTACCGCTTCGTAAAGCTACAACATTGCAATGGCTCCTGGGGTTAGCGTCTGTTTTACCATGTAAAAATCCGTCTTCTCTCTTGATGGACATAGCGTTACTTGCCACTTGGTTGTCGATCCTCTTAATGTGTTCGCTCAGAGTTCCAAAATTTTATGTCATCTCTGAGTATATAAGATCTAATTTCTCATTGAGGTTGGCGGCTATTCTACGGTTTCCTGTGAAGACTAGATTCATTATCGACCTTGAACTTTTTTCGTGTCTGATCACAGTATTATTGTAGCTGCTTGCGACGTCGCCAATGCTCTCCCTAAATCGCTGATCGTTCAGGTTTATCACATCAGAGAACTCAACTCATTTTTTGAGGTCGGAAGAAATGGCATCGTCCTCAGCTTAATGTCAAGACAAATCATGTCCGTCCAAAAGGGTCGCAACTGCGATTTGGGTCGTGGTGGATCACCTGATCAAATCGGCACACTTTCTGGCCATCAAAAAATCAGAGGGTGCTGATCGGATTGTATGCAAGTACATCGACGAGATTGTCCGACTACATGGTGTGTCAGCTAGCATTGTATCAGATAGGGACTCAAGTTTACATCTCACTTCTGGAGATCTTTTCAAAAGGCTTCAAGAATGAGGGTAAGCATGAGCACCGCCTATTGCCCACAGATAGAGGGATAATCCAAACGAACGATCCAGACATTGGAGGATAGATTGTGAGAAAGTGTCTTGGACTAGGGTGATTCCTGGGAAAGACATTTAGGTGAGACTAAGGTCGGGAGTAAATTTCACGATTGATGAAACACTTGGTTCGGATTCGAGGACGAATCCATTTCAAGTTGCGGAGACTTGTCATATCTCCAGACCATGGTTCGAGGAAACGAATCAGTCAGGTCATATGACCTAAAGGCAAGTGTTCCATGGTCATTATGTAAGGTTAAGCACATTGGAAGGCTAAGACTTAACCTAAAATAGATGGAAACAAGCATAAGGGAGCTGGACGAATTATATGGCAGTTGGGCGATGTAGACAGGTAGCTCGATCAGCTGGATGCAGTGTGGTAAAGCTCATTCTATCTCAATAAAAGTTATTTCAGCTCAGATATATGGAAAACCAGCTCACTCAGCTGGACCAGCTCGAGGTCAGCTCATCTCAGCTTGGAGGAGTGTTCGGGTCTTGGGCAGTTGGACCAGCCCGGCCGGAGTCGGGTCTGCCAGTTATGCCATGTGGTCCGGCCATTGGGCCGATGGCTTAGGGAGTTATGGGGTCGGTCCATGAGCTAGGGATTGGGTCTAGGCCCATGTATTATCTGTTAGGGGACAGTTATAGGTGAATGGATGTAAGTGGTGGAAGTTATGGCTGAAAGGATGCAATGAGACCAAAAGATTCCCATTCGCCCACAAAAGGGTCTCTCCTTGGCCAAGGCAGTTACCCACACCATCTTATATTAATATAGGACCCTGGGCACGAAATTGGACATCAGTTTCATAATAAAAATACAGAGATAAAGGCGAGAGAGAGAGAGAGAGAGAGAGAGAGAGAGAGAGAGAGAGAGAGAGAGAGAGAGAGAGAGAGAGAGAGAGAGAGAGAGAGAGAGAGAGAGAGAGAGAGAGAGACCATACAAGGTCGATATTGTTGTGGTTAATCAACAACAAGGTGGAGATCGATTGTGTAAAGGCAAGGTCGACTGGAATAAGAAACTGAGGCAAATAGATAGTTTTGGAAAAGGGCTCTAAGACTTGAGAGTACACGTTCAAGGTAATGGGGGTGGCCATGGAACCATCGCCCATAACAATCGATTGGTTTGATCGGATTGTTGGGCCGATTTGGCATTGGTTGCATCCAATCTGTTCCATCTCTATTTTAATTACTTTCTCTTCATCTCCTACTCTGTATTTTCGTGAGGAATGGTGTGGTTTGGTGTCGGAATTGGCTTGGCAAAGAGCCAAGGTCATGTCCGAGTGGAACCAACCAAAAACCATGGTTCATGGCCGATTGGACGGATGGTACGATGGGTCTTAACGATGAATTGGTTTGCCTTTGTTTTTGAAAGGGTAATTCTGCGGTTTTATTGGCCTTGGATTGGCTATTGGGATATGGCCTTGAGTATGTCCAAATAGATTGGATCAAGTCCCAATGGATCGGTTACATAAATGGTCTGATCGACTGCAAAATGGATCGGTTGGACTGTGCGTTTTGTGTAAAGGCCAAAATGGTTATGATGCACACGAAATGGTGAACCTAGGCCCTTGGCTGGTTCAGGTAAGAATTCCAAGGCCAATGGACGGATTAAGTTGGATCCCCGGATGGTTCGATCGTACCTAAGTTAGGGCGATTGGGTTAAACGGTTGGATCAACCCAAAGGGTATTTATTGCCAAAGGGTACGATTACCCAAGGGGTACGAGTTACCAAGGGGTATAAGTTTTCAAAGGTTTCATGTTACCAAGAGGTACGAACGTGTCGTGATCCAAGAGGTACGAACGTGTCGTGATCCTAGAGGTACGAACGTATCGTGATCCAAGGGATGCGAAAGGGTGCGAACGGGTCGAGATTGAAAGGGTGCGAACAGTTCGGGACCGAAATGGTGAGAACGGTTTGGAACCGAAAGGGTACAAATGGTTCATGTCCGAAAGGGTACGAATGGTTCGGGTCCGAAAGGGTACGAATGGTTCGGGTCCGAAAGGGTACGAATGGTTCGGGACTGAAGAGGTACGAATGGATCGCATCCGAAGAGGTGTGTTTGTTCAAGGAAGGCTGTGTATGATCTGATCTTGGTTGAGAATGGACGACCTGATCCATATAAGATGGATCAATGTGTCGGGTCTAACATGTTTCATGAATGCATCGGTTGGTATTGAACAAGTCAGATCGGTTATCTTGGATATAGCCCATGGCCGGTCAAGCAATATGAAGACCCATCAGTTCTGAGTCATTTGAGGATGGCTGGTAGATTGACTTAGGATCTAATGGCATTGTCAGTCCATAGGAAGGATAAAAAGTTATTGGATGGTGGATGAGCCGAGAAGGGCCAGGTGCATATCCTTAACCAATGCGGGCTTCTCAAAGGTCATTGAGTCAGTGGGGATAATTGGATGAATTACTAAGTACCCAAAGAGAGTTGTTTTATACATGAACAAGGATAAGGACCTTAAGTAAGATCATTGAGTGGTCGTGGTCCAGTATACAAGTAAGTGTAGTTTGGATCAATGGAGGACCGATGAGCTACTAAGCTCTGTGGATGTGGCAAAGGTATGAATTATCAAATGCTTGTATAAATTAGTATCTTGTTAGGATTCTGGTAGAATGTTTTAGGGAAATGGAACTCGGATCAGTATGACTTGGTTTGGGTTTAGGATCGACCTTTAACTAGTAGGTAGTTGATCTAACTAACCAAGGCTGAGGCGATTCGACCGGAAAAGTATTAGATTGGTTTTAGACCAATGGTTAACTAGAAAATATTCCTCTGCGTATAAGTTGAAATGATCTAAGCTAGGAAATGACCAAATTAGTCGTAAATTAAGTTCTAAGGTAGCCCATCCCTTTAGGCGATATTATAATTGAAGGGAAAAAGTCTATAGGTTCGGTCAGTGTATGGACAGAGCGACGTGACACGTCGAACGTGGCCTAGATGGTTGGGTCCGGATTTTACAACAACTTTTCAGGAAAGGAAGAGAATTTCAAAGAAAGACAAGTTGAATCTGAGGTATATAGAACCGTTTCGGATTGTTTCCAGAGTTGGGGGTGTAGCGTACAAGTTTGACTTTCCGGAAACCATGAAAGCATTCCATGTTGTCTTTCATGTGTCCCAACTTAAGAAATACCTAAAGGAACCCGATGTAGTCGTTAACCTACATGGAGTTTCATTTTGAAGAAATATTAATACTCATCAGTAACTCTTCCATATATTTAATAAATTCTTGATTTTGAATCATATAAATATTAAACTTCATCAAATCATCTCAATGATCTTAGTTGCATCCCTTTGCGCTGCAGTTTTTGTCACTCAAGCAGTAGCTGCATGTTGCAAGGCCTTCTCATCCTTAGATGCAAATTGTTGGCCTCAAATTTTTCCAGTCAACCCATTCTTCCCACCCCCTCCTCAAGGAAAATTGTGCTTGCATCATTCCTAACCCACCTGCATACAAATGAAAGTCTACACTTTTAGATCAATCATCTATCATTTTCCAAGTTTTATTTGTCTTTGCCCCGTACTTTGATAGATCAATATAGTGAGATTTCTCAATTGCTTTATTTAATAAATCTTTCGGAGCTCTCTGCCACAAGATCCAAAGTTTAATTTACTTTAGTAATGCTTATAATTTTTATCCGTCTTCTGTTTATTTCTTAATGGTCGCTTATTCGAAAGTACAATTTTTCTACGAAATTCAGTCTAATTTTAGTGCTTTCCATAATATTTAGATCATTTCATACAAATTATACATGTAATTAACGATATCCCCACATATATTATGTTCAAAAAATCGTAATATAAAATAATATTAAATGTACATAGCCAGTTAATACAACTTGTAATTTTTTATCGTAATATGGTTAAATATACATAACAAAACCTTAATAAAAATTTTGCATTTTGCACCAGTGCTATATGAGAAAAAATAACATATTAGTTAACATAGAAAATCATATTAGCTTTAGACATTTTTGTGATCTAAACACAAAATGGCTAGTTAAAAGAGATAAAAGAAAGAAAGAAAAACTCCAACTAACATATTCGAAAATTTGAATTCATTACGTAAATCAGCGTTGTAATCCATATCATTTAAAATAACCAGTTATCTTAAAGACAACATAATGTAGTAATATTATTCTATAAGGCAATATATATTAGATTTAAGATACAGACATCATCTTATCTTTATTATTTCTATCAAAACCATTAAAATAGAGAACTCTCTCCACTAATCTGATCTAAAGCATATTCAGTTTGAAGCTGAGTGAGTTGTGTGACCAACCCGAGTGATGAACCATGTTTCTTTTTCTTGCAAACCGTCATAAATTCTCTTTGTTCCTAAATCTTTGTCATGCTGAGTGAAGGCATACAGATGTGTTTTCTTCATTTCAAATCTCAGCACCATGCTTGCTTAAAGTTTTAACAGAAAAAATAACATCAGATTATGTAAAAAGGTTAAGATAAAAATATTTTCCCTCGAGAACATTTTGTAGCAGCCCCAAAATCTACGAGTCGAGATCTTTTCTACCCCCACTTGGCAGTGGTCAATTGCATGTGGTCCTCGCTAATCGCCTATGCCCTTATCTTTTAATAAAACATGGATATCTGATTTTGTCTTTGTTAATTTTTGAAAAAAAATATTTTTAAGAAATTAAAAATCAAAATTTTTGAGTTTTCAAATTTTTATAGTTTCAAATTTTTGAATTTTTCTTTTAAATTTCCAATTTTATTATCGATGTATAAACTCAGCATAGTTTTACTTAGTTGTATTGAGTTATACTTCGTTATACTAGGTACTACTAATTTAGTTATACTTAGTTGTACTGAGTTTTACATGTTATATTGTGTCATACTGAGTATTACTGAGTTAGTTATACACAATGTTTTTAAACTTGGCCCAGACACTAAACCGGATAACTTATCGGGTCACTAGGTTACTGGGTTGACCGCGGGTTGATAAATTAATTAAGTTAATATAATTATATATTAGCTATTAAAATATAAGAAAATTATATATATATATATATATCATAAAAGAAATATATAAAGGTACTTATATTTTATTGTTTTTATTTTAAATATTATTTTACATATAAATATTAAAATAATATAATATAAAATATGGTAATACTTAAAATTCATAATTTTTCAATGTTTGTGAATAATAAAATTTAAATTTAAATCAAACATAAATTAAAAGTAAAGCTTTAGGAGTTTGATAAGAAAAAAAAACAATACCAAAACACATAAACTAATTTTGGTTCTTTGTATCATAGTTCACTTCATGTCTTCAGGTGGCATAGTGAAATCTTCGTTAAAATCTAAAAATCACAAATAAAATAGTTAACTATATATTATAATTTAGGAGAAAACTAACCTAAAAGTGATAACCTAACTTTTTATTAGGAATAAAAAAACAGATTCTAATAACGAAATTTAAAATTTCAGGAAAAAATAAATTAAAAAATCATTTGTTGGTTCAACCGGTTGCTGGGTTTAAGGGTTTTTAGCGGGTTTTATCAGGTTTTTAAATAACGGATATTTAGTAAAACCTAAACCGGATTACTTACTAGGTCACCGGGTTTGGTAAAATTCCCAAAATCTTGTTCAAAAACCCTAAATTGCACTACAAGAAAACAGGTTTTTTCCGACTGCATTTTGCGACTACAGCCGCAGTCACTAAATATACCGACCATATACCAAACGTTTAGCGACTGATATGCCACCAAACAACATTAGTCACTCTTTAGTCGCTATTTTGCGACTGCAAAATTTCGTCGTCAATCAGTAGTTTATTTACGACATTTAGCTACTCACTCTGACTCCCTAAACGGTCGTCGGTCAGCAGTCGCAAAAAACAGTTACAAAACACGTGGAAAGCGTTATGAGTTCCTATTACACCGGTTTTTTAACAGTAAAAAAATGTAGCAAAACAGTCGCAAAACAGTGGGTAAATGTTTTATATATAGAAATAAAATCGACACCTTTCTTCTCATCACCAACAATTCAAAACGCCGAACAATTGAAAATGTTTGTCAAGAGTAACAAAAAAAAATCGTGAACTACAATGACGGGCAATTACAACAATACTAATTTTTGTGATTGGATGTACAAGAGGATCGATGAAGAAACGGGGAATTTCTCGAGAGATTTTGTCACGGGGGTAGAGGAATTCATGATGTTTACAAATAGTCAGGAATTAACGCAGAGCAATGGCGGTAAGTTCTTTTGTCCTTGTAGTACTTGCAGAAACGATAAATTTCTCCCGGGGCAAAAAATCTTGAAACATATATATAGTAGAGGATTTATGCAACATTATTATGTTTGGTACAACCATGGAGAAGAAATAGATATGGGATTAAGAACGAGTTATGTTGATCTGACGCATTTATGTGGTAGTGGAGAAGTAGGTAATTTAGTACAAGATAGATATGTGGAAATGGTGAATGATGCATTTTGTGATAATGTGAGTTATGATAATTATCAACAAGATGATAGTTATCAAAATGTTGTAGACCCGGTTTCCAACCATTCAAAGAAATTCTACGACTTGTTAGAAGGAGCGAAAAATCCTTTGTATGATGGTTGTCACGAAGGTCACTCGTAGTTATCCTTAGCTGCTCGAGTTTTGCAAAATAAGACTGATTATAATATGAGTGAAAAGTGTGTGGATTCGGTATGCCAAATGTTAATGGACTATTTACCTGCTGGAAACCAATCAACCGCTTCACATTACGAGACAGAAAGATTGATGTGCAATTTGGGCCTCCCATACATTACAATTGATGTTTGTGTTAACAATTGTATGATCTTCTGGAAAGATGATGAAAGATGGGATAAATGTCAATTTTGTGATGCACCAAGATGGAAGCCTAGAAATGAACGGCGTAGGACGAAAGTACCATATAGTCGTATGTGGTATCTACCTATTGGTGACAGATTAAAGAGAATGTACCAGAGCAAGAAGACTGCATCAGCAATGAGATGGCATGCAGAACACCAAGCAAAGGAGGGTGAAATGTGTCATCCATCAGATGCGGCGGAGTGGAAACATTTTCAAGATCTACATCCCCTTTTTGCAGCAGAACCTCGTAATGTTTATCTTGGCTTATGTACGGATGGCTTCAATCCATTTGGAATGTCTAATAATCATTCGTTGTGGCCAGTGATCTTGACTCCATATAATCTACCCCCTGGTATGTGCATGAATACAGAGTACTTGTTTCTCACAATTTTGAATTCTGGACCGAATCACCCGAGAGCTAGTCTAGATATATTCCTCAGACCTCTGATTGCGGAGTTGAAAGAGTTGTGGTCTACTGGAGTTGAAGCATATGATGTCTCCTTGAACCAAAATTTCAATCTTAAAGTCGTGCTTCTGTGGACGATAAACGACTTTCCGGCTTATGGGATGCTATCGGGATGGACGACCCATGGTAAGTTGTCTAGTTCAATTTGCATGGAAGATAGTAAGGCTTTTTATCTGCCTAATGGAAGGAAGACCTGTTGGTTTGATTGTCATCGAAGATTTCTTCCTCATGACCATCCACTGAGGAAGAATAAAAAGGACTTCTTGAAGGGAAAACATGCTATGAATGATTTTCCACCTGAATCTTTGACTGGTGAGCAAGTTTATTCGGAGCGGTTAGCTGGTGTCAGTCCACCAAAAACATCCAAGTGTGGTGGAAATGGGCACGACAAGAAGAAACCTGGATATGGGAAATACCATAATTGGCACAAGGAAAGCATATTCTGGGAGTTGCCGTACTGGAGGGACCTCATTCTTCGACATAATCTTGATGTAATGCATATTGAGAAGAATTTTTTTGACAACATCATGAATACTCTTTTGAATGTGAAGGGTAAGTCTAAAGACACAATGAAGTCAAGATTTGGATATAGCACTTTTCTGTGATAGGGAACATTTACATGTTGATAACAATGGCCAAGCTCCTTTCCCTCCCTACACATTAGACAAGACCGCAAGAATAAGTTTACTGGAATGTGTGAAACATTCAGTTAAATTTCCAGACGGTTATGCTTCAGACCTAGCTAGGTGTGTTGATCTTGAGAATTGCAAGTTTTCAGGAATAAAGAGTCATGACTGCCACGTTTTTATGGAGAGACTACTTCCGTTTATATTGGCAAAACTTCTAGACCAAAACGTCCATCTTGCGTTATCAGGTAGTAATATTTTTTGTTTTATGAAATTTTTAACATTATATGTGTTGATAGTTTGTTTTGTACTCACAATCTGCAGTTTACATTTGTATTATAGGGGTTGGTTTATTTTTCCGTGACCTTTGTTCGAGAACTTTGCAAAGAAGTTGGGTCATAAAACTTAAACAGAACATAGTTTTGATACTCTGCAATTTGGAAAAGATCTTTCCACCATCATTTTTTGATGTGATGCAACACTTGCGTATACATCTCCCATATGAAGCTGAACTAGGAGGCCCCGTGCAATATAGGTGGTATCTTTTTGAAAGGAATTTCAAAAAGTTGAAAGCAAGTGCAAAGAACAAAAGATATGCAGCAGGATCGATAGTTGAAGCATATATCAATCATGAGATTTCTTTTTTCTCGGAGCACTACTTTGCTGACAATATACAAACGAAATCAAGGTAAATACATATATATGATTCATATGTTCACTTTTTTCATTTGTAACATTTTATCTTTTCATCATTTTGGTAGGTTCACAAGATTTGATGAAGGTGAAGTCCCCGTATATCATGTCGAAGGAGTACCTGATATATTTACTCACGTTGGTCGTCCAAGTGGAGAAATGCAAGAAATATGGCTATCCGAAAAAGATTATCGATGCGCTCATTCATATGTTTTGCGAAATTGTTATTATTTTCAGCCATTTGAGAGGTATATAATTTGACAATTCTTGACTTTATTTTTTTTCTTTTTTATATATCCTACCTTGATTTCTCATATTTGTGTTGGTCTATAATATAGGATGTTTGAAGAATATATCAGTGCAAAATATCCAGGCATCTCCGAAAATGAACTGTCCGTGAAGAGAGCTGATAATATCATATATGGGTGAAAGATTATGTATGTCTTAGTAATTATACATGTACGGTAGTGTTTTTTCGTTCTTTATATTGATATATATATATATATATATATATGTTAATTTATTTATACAGGTTAGCTACTGGAGCAACACACATCCTTTTCCTCTTTGGGTTAAAGATATGGCGAATGGACCAGTGAATAAAGCGAAAACATGGCCTATCTATTTCACAAGAGGTTTTTTGTTTCATACGCAGAAGCATGGCGAGGGACGAAAGACTTGTAACTATGGAGTATGTGTTAAAGGAGAGAGTTATACAAATGTAACTGATGAAGCACATTACTACGGGATCTTAACTGATATCATACAAATCCAGTATGAGGGGGCGGTCGATTTGAGAATCACACTTTTTAAGTGTAAGTGGTATGACCCTGTTCTTGGTAGAGGCACTCGACGGAGCAACGGCGGTATCATTGATGTTCTTTCATCGAGGAAATACGATAAATATGACCCATTTATTCTAGGTATATATATATTGATTGATATCATTAATATGTATATATATTTATTGGTATTTGATATTATACAGCATCACAAGCAGAACAAGTTTGTTATATCCCGTATCCGTGTGTAAAGAAACCAAAACAGTTTTGGCTCAATGTTCTAAAAGTGAATCCGAGGAGATTGATCATTGCTGGAGAATATGAAGATGTAGCCCCGGTGACGTTACAACAAGAAAACGATGATGCTGTTATGATGACTACAATTGAAGACTTAGAATTCGAGCATTTGGTACATGTTCGAGAAGAACCAATAAATCTCGATTTCGAGGTGGCAGATGGAGAAGCAAATGACGAATTCCAATGTAATATATCGTCTTCCGATGATGATGAAGAGGAAGAAGAAATCTTTTACGTTATTTGAGGCAATATGTAATGATATATTATTGGTGTTCAAAAAAATGTAATGATATATTATTGAAACATTAGTCTTATGGGTGTATTTTGTTTTTGTAAATTGTATTTAGCTAGTAATTAAAACTACCCGCCTAAACCCAAAATTTTAGCTAAACCCGCCTAAACCTAAAATTTTAACTAAACCCGCCTAAACCAAAAAATTAGAAGCGGCTAAACCTAAAATTATTTCAGCCATTTCACAAATTAAACCTATCTCTATCTCGTTTATCTCATAAAGCCTCCACTCTCTCGATCTCAACTTCTCACACCGGCGATTTCACCGAAGCCACTACCGATCTATCTTCGGCGATGGGTGGAAAGAGGAAGTGCCATATCATGGCACCAAAATCATCGATTAATAGAACACCAAGACCATTACCGGCTCAGTATGACTTCATCCCTACGGCGACAACGTCGAATCTTCCACCGGTGGTTCTCCCCAACAACAATCCGGCGCCGTCGGTTAGGGATTATCCACCTCCGAGGCAACTCTTTCCTTCGACCTCCACCTTCCCACCTTCTAGATCTACTCCGGTGCCTCAACCTCGAGTTCATCAATCTTCTGGCGGTGAAGCTCAGTCAAATCCTCAGCCTGGGCGGACACAATCTCCATCTCCTCCACTTGAAGAATCTCCATCGTCTCCACTTCATGGAGCTCCATCGCCTCACAGTTCTCATGCACAAAACTCTCATGGAGACCCAGAAGATTTTCCTGAGTTCGAAGCTCCAGTAGAACCTGATCTCTCTGAGGACGTGATGGATTTAATAAACTCGATGCTAGCCCAACCAGGGCGAGAAGAGTTCACAACAGTTCTGTCTCGCAACCTCGAGCCTGGTACAACGTGGTATGGTTGCTCTACTTTCTGTCTGTTGTGAGTTTAGTTTGAGTTTTTTTTATGTCTGTTGTGTTAGTTTAATTATCTGATTAGGTTTTGAACACCATAAGATAACCTGTTTAGTTTCTTTTCACTGCTTTTTTGAGCTTGCTATTGAGAGTCTCTGGTTTTTTCCTCTTGTGGTGTAGGTTTGGTTATGACAAGTCCAGATTGACCCGTAAGATAACCAAGATTATCACCAAGAAGTTTAATAAGCCATTCTATAGCTGGTCATGTGTGCTTAGACACAGAAAAGAAGGATACTTCCTTGAATTTGCGGTAACATTCTCTATCTATTCTTACATTCTATTTATAGTTCTTTCTTTTCTGATGACTAACACATATTTTCTCTGTTGTTTTGTAGAAATCACACACATGGAATCCCATGTTAACCGGTCTTGTTCAAGAACACTTCTAATCCATTTGTCAGCTTCGAATGAAGGGTATGGTCAATACTGCTAGGACCTCTAGAGAGCAACCGAATTGGATAGGAGATACACTCTGGATGCAAATGACTGCTTATTGGGACACTAAGGCAGCAGTGGCAAAGAGCAAAAAAGCATCAGCAGCTCGAAAGTCTGACTGTAATGGTCTTGGTATTCACAAGCATAACTCAGGCAGAAGTCCTATATGCAAATTGAACAGGAGCTGGTGAGTACCACTTTCTTTGTCTCGTTTTCTCATAACTAATGTATGCCTTTCTTCCATTTCATTTCAGACAGTGAAGTTGGGAAGACCTGCGAGTTTTGGTGAAGTATTCATCAAGGCTCATTCAAAAAAAGATGGAACCTATGTCGATTTCAAAGCAGAAAAAGTTATTGAGGCTTACAAAAAGAAAAAGGAAGAGAAGTTGGCTAACCTTGACCAGGATAACACTGAAATCTCAGATGGGTCTCAGCCAATGCTGTCAATAGAAGAGGACAACGAGCTGTTTATTCAGGTCTAGTGTTTTTAAAAAAAAAAATATTTTAGAGTCTTATGTTTTCCAGCTTGAAAATTGATTGGTAATCACTGACTCATTATTTTTTTTTTTTGTAGTCAACCTTCTGCAATGACAGAGGAGACCTTTTTGGTATTGGAAGCTTGAAGAAGAAGATTAAGAGAAAGCCAAATGACCCAAGCAGCTCCTCTTCTTTCATGCACATGCAACAAAAGCTTGAAGAAGCTGAACGCAACATAAAAGAACAAGCACGCAAAATAGAAGAACAAGCGGCCCTTATTGCCAAGGCTGAGGAAGAGCGTGCTAGGGTTGAAGCTACTAACCAGGTTAAGATGGCCGAGTTCACCCTTATGCACGAGTATATGCGTTCAACTGATCCGAGATATCTTGCTTTCATTGCTACTGAAGCATCATCTCCAGCTCCTACTAATCAGTAAAAGCTACCATCTTTTTCTTTAGTTTCTCATATGTTAAGTTAACTTGGCTATCTTTTGGTGTTTTCTTATACTTTTTGGTATTTATAATTCTCATATGTTAAGTTAACTTAACTTAAAACAACTCAAGTGTTGGAGTTGGTTTATCTTATGTATCTTTTTGGTATTTATAATTCTAAAAACGTTTATTTAATTTCAATTTCTTCATTTTGCATCTGTAAATCCACAAATAAAAACCCAAATGAACCAAAATAAATAAATACAAAATCATAAATCTTGGTTTGTATTTGTAAAAAACAGTAGCCCCGTAGTCACTAATCAGTCGCTAATTCAGTCGGTAATCAGAATCTACATCGGTCATTAATTAGTCGCAAATTAGTCTCTACATTTCCCGACTGAACGATGACCACACAATTAGTCGTTAAAAGCAGTCACTGGCCAGTCGCTGAAATATGTCGCTGAAATATGTCGCTAAATAGTCATATATTTAGCGACTATGTAGTGACTGTTAAACGACTGATATATGGGTTGCTAATCAGTCGCTAAATACCGACTGCTCAACGACTGGTTAATTAATTTAGCGACGAGCACTATAACGACAGCCTTAATCAGTCACTAATCAGTCGCTAATATTGATTTAGTGACTGATTCCTACTATTGTTGCAGTAGCAAAAAAAACTGTTTTCTTGTAGTGTTGGAAACTTCCACAACAAGTAAAATTCTATATCAAAGAGAACCTAAAATACTTTTTATCAATCCTAAATCAAAAATTGTCAAGAACAATTGAACCCTAAATCGAAAAAAACCCAGAATTCCTCATCAACATCAATATTAAAAGACGCAAAACCCTAATCCAAAGAAATGAAATATAAAACAAAACCCTAATCTAAAATCATAGATCCATAATTATAGATCCAAAAAGACTTCAAGCTGTTTTTTTCTTCAATTTCTTCATCTATTTCATCGTTTTCGTAGGCTGAGCCGCCGTAGATCCAAGCTATTTCGGTGTTACATAAAGCTAAACCGCTATGAATATGTTTCATCTTCTGCTTTTCAGATATACGAAGAAAGAAGAAGAAGAAAAAAGAAGAGAAATCATAAAGGATTGAAGAAAAATAAAGAAATTGAAGAACAGGTCACATGGGAAAAAAAGGAGATAAGAAAAAGAAAGAGAAAATGAGGAAAAAAATAATGATCGACGGTTTTTATAGGAGAGAATACATGATATGATATTATGGTTAGCAAAAGTAAAGGGTAAACATGTAATTTTCTAAATTCTTGAATTAAAAATAATTTTAAAAGAAAATAATTTTAAATGAGGTCCTTCATGGATTACACTAGGAGATGGGACGACACAAAATGTGATTATTGAAAATCTACCATGTTGTAGCCTCAAACAGAGTAGAAGCCCAGCAAAAAATATTGTTAGGTTTAGTTGATGACAGTTGAAAGTTGTGAGAATTTTTGGCCTATAAATTGTTCATGGGCTTAATATTCCTTGTTTTAGTTTTGGAGATCAAGTCTTTTAATCTGTCTGAATTTTTTCAATAGTTTTAATTCATTGATTGGAACCTTAATTTAGAAATTTTGATCATGAAGACAAATGTTAAAAAATATGTAACCACAACGAAACCAAACTGAAAAATAATTAATTGGGTCAAAATAAAGGATAGATTTAGTTATATTTCAGTAACAACAATATATTTGCATTAGTCATTTATTTCAGCCTAAAGTAAGAAAATTTGTTTTGTTATCTTACATGGAATTTCATTTACAAAAAAATATTAATACTCATCAGTAACTCTTGGATACATATATATATCTTGCTAAAAATAGACTTTTACTCATTCTAGAGACAGCCACATTAGAGCAAGTGCATTGAAGGTTCATAAGGGGGTTCACACAGTTTTCTAGATGAACAGTGATGAACCCGTAGCTTTGGGGTTCTCTCTGGTGAACCCGTATCACCACTGTTTCGCGGGTTACACGACACGTGGCGGCCCGCGATTGATCTATCTTTTTTTAAAAAAAAAAAACAAAAAAGAAAAACAAAAAAAATAATAATAAAAAAAAAGAAAAGATTCATTGATGTGGATGTCTTTACTAATTCAGTTTCTAATAGAATGACATGTGTCTTCTACACATTAATTCACGATAAATTGATTTGCGTCTTAGGGTTAAGTGGATCTTTATGGGCTGATTGTTGAGATTATTTTTATTGGGCTGAAGAAACTGCTTGGGCGTATATAAAGGTACAATAGTCATCATCTTCTGACTCTTCGTGATCTCCATCGCACCTTCTTCGGTAAACAAATTTGTCACCTCCTTTACACATCTCCTGCAAAGCGCATCTTCCTCCATTATTGCCCTCTACAATCAAAGAGCTTAAAGTATTCAACTCTCTTAGACTTCTCCCCTCTCCCAAACTAGCTATATAAACCAACCATCATCGACTATGAGATTGATGTATTGTTTCAAGATCCCGTAGGCCTATGACTGTAATTTATGAGATCTTATGTTTCTAGCGATTAGGATTTGTCAAGGTTACAGACTGGCCAGACTCTAGCCCTGTGCTGGAGGTGCATTTGCACAGGGCCCATTTTATTTTTTATTTATTTTTTAGCTTATATTTGAACTCGATCATTGGCCCAGTGTTGATTGGAAAGGTGAGTTTTTCCTTGATTTATGTTTAGTGCTTCAAATTTGTTTCTAAAATAGTCTTTTTTTTGCCCTCTCATTCATGTGTTTTTTTTTTGTTGTTTCTGGCAGGATCCAACTCTATGGTCTATGAACTGATGGAACCCAAAATGAGTAGGGCTGGTGCAATCAAAAGGTGATTCAAGGGAAATTCACGTTTTATGTATTTACTCAATAATGAAAGATGATTCTAACCAGCTAGGTTCTTCTTTTTGTGTACAGCTTCGAGCCAATGGTATCATTGTCAATGGCATTCCTCTCTACAAAACGAAGGCAAGGAGAGCAAAAAGGTAAAAAAAGAAGTTAGACGATGGGGTAAAGATCGTCAACAAAAAAGGGAAAATAGTAGAGTTCGTATAAGTAAATTTCTGATTTAATCTTCAACTTTCTATCTTTGTACTTATTCCAACAGTTAATATATTCTTTGGACTTGAATCTATTTAAGAGCCAAAACCAATCTCTTCATAACTGCTTGACTCTTTTTAGAATTACAAGCAAGAGGAAGAAGAGAAAGATTATGCAACAGTTGCTTTTACGTGGCTCTGTCCGAGAAGTAGCAGCAGAAGTTTTACCAACAAAAAAAAAGGTAACAGCAGAGGACAATAAGAATTGAGAAGATAAACAAAAAAATGGATGCAGAGTTCGTTCCATAAATTCTACGATTCTCTATTATATCTCTCTAAACCAATTGGTAAACCGAACAATTTAACTAAGTTTTACTAAAAATGTTTATATGCTTACCAAAGTTTTTAATGAACTTAACTAAAAAAAATATTGGTTTAAATTCCATTAACGTAAAGATACATTATCTTTTTGTAGCATCAAAACTCTGCATGTTATGATTTTAAAGTAATTATTGGTTTGCAACAACTTTTTTACTCTATATATTATAATAATAGACTATAATATAGAAATAATTTCACAGTAATATACTTTAAAAATTCTGTCTAATCGATTCAGTAAATGAGTGTTACTTAATCCGAAAATGTAGTACGCAATATATCTATTGAATAAAATATAATATTATGAAAATAAAATAAAATAAAAAATTTAATAAAACGTTTAATAATCAAAATTATGGTAAATTTAAAAGGAAATAATAAACTAATTATATATAAGAAAACCAATGTTTAAACCTTATATTCAAAGGGTAATCAAGTAAAAATAAAGAAACAAACAATTATACTCTAAAAACTAATAATAATATTTGTTTAAAATCTTAATCAATTTGGTTAAAATGGTTTATTTGATAAAAGTTTTATTAAAATGTGTATATTATTAAAAAAAATTAGATTGTTATGTTATTTAACTATTTTAGAAAATAAACTTTAAATCGATTCGTTTTCACATTATCTAAATCAATAGGTTTACAACACATAAAAAAAAAGCTAACAACAGATTCGAAAACAAATATATAAGAGGAAAAAATAAGGGAAAATCTCATTTCTGCCATAAATTCTATACCACTTTGCAATTTTACCTTTAATGAAAGATTATTCTCAAAAATGCCTTAACTTTTTGATGAAAATAGACTTAATTAATTTTTCTAATATTTATTAAAAAATTAGAAATTCAACCTCACCCCTTTAACACTAAACCCTAAACAATAATCACTAAAGTGTAAACCCAAATGTTAATATATTTTTTTATAGTGTGTATTTTTGAAAAGTAGTACTTAACTTATGTTATTTTTAGCAATTTTTCGAAAATAATCTATAAGTTATAACTGTAATTACAAGTAATTTTATGTTGCTTACTTTTATAATAAAGGTATAAAAACATTGATAATGTAAAAACTTATATAAATAAAAAGATACTTTTTATTAATTTATCAAGCCTTTGAATTCTAACAAAAACAACAAAAAATAGCAAAATTAACATTATTTTTTTGTTCAGAGAAAACTAATTATTTTTACATGTGTACTAAAAATAAAATATTTTAACCCTAGTATATATATATATAAAGTTGAGTTCTTCTTTTCTCGTGAAGCCACATAAGAAAGTGGTCACCAAATGTTGATACCTCATCATTTATTTTAATTTTTTTATGAATTCTCATTTTTCATCTTCTTATTATTTAATTCCAAATATTGTATCAAACTGCTTAATTGCCCATAAAGTTATTGTCTAAACATTTTCTATCATTTACAGATATATCATGTTCTTTAAAATCTAAATTTTAAAACTAAAATTTTCATATGAATAATTTTAAGTGAATTTGAAATATAATTTGTTATCTCCAATCATTTATATATATTAACATAACTTTACATAAGAATTAAAATTCATTTTTAATTTTCTAATCTACAAAATTAAAATTGTGTGAAGATAAAATATATACTAATATTTTTTATATATATATATAAGTAGTTTTTCTTTGTGATGATGGCTCATCATATCATTCAATAATTATTTGGTAATTTAAATAAACTTATATCTATGTTTAAAATAATTAAAAAAAAATTGTTTATAATTTTTAATAAGTTATACATGAATTCATTAAAATATAAAAGATTATTTTTTATTTCATATCGTAAAATAAAATTTATTTCAACATAATTTAGTAAAAGAAAATTTATTTATAAAAATATATTATTGACTTTTATATTTTCAAAATTAAAATTTATCTGAATATTCTTGTCGTTTTATTGAATGTTATTTGATCAGCCAAATTTTTATGCCCAACATGTGTTTAAAAAATATATATTAGTAGAACAAAACAAGATTACCTAATTAAAATTTTGTTTACTAAGTAAATTATAAATTAGTCATATATATTATAAAACCAATCTAAAAAATATTGTTCAATATGTCATCAAATAAAAATAAAACAGTCACTTTGGATAATAAGATTTATTTGATATTTTTTTTTTGAAAAATATGTATTTTTAGATAGTAACGATCAGTATTAGCTTGTTATGATATCTTTAATTTTAGAAAACCATTTTTATATCAATTCATTTTTTGCAACATGAATCTAAAAGAAAAGTACCAATATATTCAAAAAACAAATCAATCAGACCAAAGAATAATCTATGTTTTACTAGAGATTTTAATTTTACCACAATTTGCTATCACTTTTCAAATGTACATGCAATTAATAATCATTTTCATAAATACATTAAGTTTCCATATACTTTTATTTGGTATGTGAGTTCAAAATATATGGATTACTACAAATTACTTAAAGACTTAAAAAAATTTAAACCAACCAAATTCGCGTAAAAGTTTTGAATATTTCATAAACACATTCACAAATTCAGTTCACTATAATTGTATTATCCGAGTCAGAATCAAATAGTATTTATTTTGGTTATTTTTGATTTATTGCACAAAAACGGAATATCCTACCAAATTGATCTGAATTGTTACAAGCGTGAAAATCAAAGACAGAGCAGTTGGTTTTTTTTAATTAGGAGCCAAATTCCTCTCCAGATTAAAGGAGAAAGACCAAGTCTTGGACCGAGGAATGGGAAAGAGAGTTCTTATCAAGATCGTGACGCCTTGATGGAGTTTGGGAATGAGGCCGATGAGAGGGCAAGAGACGCAGAATGTATGAGGAAGTTGGCTTGTCTTTGATTATTGAGAGATTGTTTGTTCAATTCTTGATTTTCTCTACCTGCACCCTTCTTGAGTGTTCATGTTAACTTCACATCTTTTTTTTTTCTTCATCAACTTAAAGAAATGTCTAACAAAGGTATGTATTTTCATTTTTTTCCAACAAAAGGTTGAAAACTGGTCACCACTAGAAGAAGATTTACTTGATTCTGTTTTGGGATCACTCATAAGCAAAGATGAAAATATTGTTGGGTGTCTCTTCTTAGAGGCAAACATTTAAGACCAGTCTTGTCAAGCCTTGTTGAGCAAATGGGATATAGATTAAAGCCTTCAACCCAAAAAGGTTTTTTCTTTAGTTTCAGTGGCAAAGAAATTTGAAATATTTCCACTTAACATATAAACAGGCAGAACCGAAAGCTGGATAAAGAAAATCGATAGTTGTTAAGGCAACAAAGCCCTCTTGGTTCTGCTGAGACAAGCCCAACCCACACAAAAATGAAAAGCAGCTATGAAATTTTCTTAAACATGGTTTCTAATTGATTTAACTTTGAGATGGTTTTATGTTGCAGTCAAACAAGAGAAAGTGTCCAAAGATGATGAGCTGCCCAATCAAGAAGATGCTTGAGTTTAGTGGCAGTCCAGAAATTAGCAGGAAGCCTCTATCACCTGTGTGGGATAATGATACAAACATGTCTCTGTATTATCAATGTGTGTGTCTTGCAGGAAGGAAAACAAAAACTGATTCGGATTACATTGTCGCTTCTCTGAAGCTACTTACCATCACTGTGACAAAATGTAGAGAATATAGAGAATGGGTTTCTCTAAGCTGTTATGTGAGCAGATACTATAAAATAATATGGAGCAATATCCCTAACATTGTAGACTGAAGAATTAAGTGGTAAGTGGTAGAGAAGTAAGAAGTAAAAGACCGATCTAGTTAGAACTGAAAAATAGTAGCAATGGTCAGTTTCAGACCAGATCAAATTCTCAAGAAAGGCTCTGAGAACTTGGTCTGTTAAAAGATAACACAATGCTCTGGTCTTTTTGTTTGTCATTTGGTCTCAGATTGAAAGTTTCTGCATTTTTTTATTGTGTATTTATTTGAGAAATTGCAAACAAACAATATTAGTATTTCAGATTCTAAAATGTAGCTTTTACAGACTTTTACAATACAAAAGAAAAAAGGAAACCTACACTTAGACTCATCGCCAGTGAAAAGTGAAGTCAAACGCAACACTGTCTACAAGGATCACGTATCAAGAGCCTCAAGTCGTTAGAATCTAATTCATCTTCAAATCTTTTGTGAGCTCTTTGAAGGAGTTTCAGAACATTATACAATGCTCCTTTGCTTCGACTCTCGTCTCTCTTCTTCTCTGCATAAGATTTCGACTTCATACCGTCTCTGAAATACATGTACTTTTTGATTTTCAACAAGTTTCTCTTGTGTTGCGGCCAAACAGTGCTTGTATCATCAACAATGACCACTCTTCGTTTATCAGCAGAAAGAAGATCAAGTGTCTTCTTATAAGGGCTTTTTTCTCTGGTTATGACTCTGTCTCCGAAATATACCTTATCGGGATCAATCAAACTCAATACACTCTGAGCGTAACTGTAAGTGCCCATCGTGTAAACGTACAAGTAGAAAAGCTTGTTGGCTTCTTGCAGAAACTCATCAAGGAAAGGTCGTAGTTTTATTAAATACTCGTTGGGATTGCCTTTATCGAACCTCCACACCCTTGAATCAACTTCTTCGATTAGATACTGTTCTTTCTGAGAAAGATGTGAAACAAAGATAGTGTGGAGAAGAGTGTGATCCAAGTCAAGCACTAGGTGGAGTTTCTTCTTCTTTTTCTCGTAGTTGAGACAGGAGAGTTTGTTTCCTCGTTTGGGTTTATCGAAGAAACAAAAGAGTCGTTTAGTAAGATGCTTCCAAAACGACATATCTTCTGTGGCTTTAGTGTTGTCTCTCGACTAGAAAACTCGAAGCGGTGACGACAACAAGGAGAAAGACAAGAAACCTAAGTGTCTAAATCAAGACAAAGCCTTTGAAAAAGAAAAACAATAAACCTAATTTGATTTTAATCAACAACGAGCGAATAATCGGTAACAAATTGTTTGTTTGTATATGTAATAGAGGGAGAGATTTGAAGCTTTGGTGTAGGAGAAGGGTGTAGAGTAACGAAAAAAGGAAATTACAAGGTGGTTTTCCTTTTCTTTAAACACTACGTGTTGACGCGTATCTAATTATGATTAATTGACTATTTTATCCTCTCGATTTATATATTATATTAATGCCATTTTTTTTTACTAATATATTAATGCCACGTACACATGTGCTTTACCGCAAGGATATATAATCAAGATTTGAAGTTTGGGACCGTTAACGGCATATTGGCTTCGGCCAGCCCGAGTCAGATTATATGGACCATATGTCTTACATTTGCCTTAATTCCATTTAAATATCATGAAAATTTCTTAATATACTACAATTTTATCAACAATAATTTAACTAAGCATAAAATAAGAAAATCTAGACAGTAGATGTATCTGATCGTTTAAATATTAGAACATTTTCATTGGTAGTTCTTACCTAATTTTCATGATAAAACAATAAAAATTATTTTTTTGAAAAACTTGCAAAAATTAAAAAAAAATCTTAAATACCATCAACTTTTCGTTTCTTGATCCAGCTGTTTTAAGAAAAATAATTAATTAAAAATAAATTAAAAAATAATAATATTTTGAGAAATTTACTTCTGTTGATATCCTCATTTACTACTAAAAATATTTATATGAATTAAATATATTTTTATTTTTAATGGTATTTTATTAAAACTAAAAAAGCACATTATATATATTCATACCGACACACATATATATACATGTTATGATACACATTTTTGACAAAAATCTAATGATTAAAACGTTTAGATAATATAACTTAATTTTAACTTGATAAATTTTAAAATATTATATATTAACCGTATTTATATTTTTCAATTATATGATTTACAGTTTTACATGCGCCGTTTAATTAATATATCAAATTATTTGTAAGCATTTTGATACAATTTGAAAAGACGGATTAATAAAAGTAGTTAACCTATTTTCAGCTAACGAACACAAAAAACTAACTCATTAAAGGTTCATATATCCATAGAGGTGAAACTCTATCGACGTGAATCCATGTTAATGAAAGACTGCATTCACGTCAAATATTCACATGTTTTTTCTGAGAAATATTTATATTTTTCAATTATATGGTGTGATAGGTTATGATTATTTTATATGATTTACAGTCTTTCTTTTACAACAAAAGGCTAGTCAACATATGCAGATTCCAAATCAGTTAGCCATTTCGGGGGAATTTAGTCAATATAAACTATAGTAAAAAGTAGATTCCGAGCACCGCTTGCCAGCTTGTCAACCATTGTATTTTTTTTCCTCTTGAAATATGTTGGATAAAGAAAGTCTGGAAAAAAAATTACATCGCAAGAATTCTTTCATATGTGTGGTGAACGCCGACCACTCTGTAGGTTTAGACACTATCTTAACCAGTTGAGAACAGTAAGTTACAGCACCACCTCTGAGATATGTAGGATTTTCATGCACTCCATACTCCATATCCCAAATCAACGTTTCACATTCAGCATGCAAAGATGATAGACTCATGTGAATATTCATCTATCTCATCATAGTATCAGTAGCTCATTCCTTTCGATAAAACCATCCTTGTCCAGTAAAAAGATCTTGTGCTTTCTATGCTCCACTAATATAACACCAATTGGTATTGTTTAATAATTGATTCCTAGAGAAATTCGAGGAGGCTTGAAATGAGGGTTCCTTAATTTGAACTTCAGCCCACAAAGCACCTTCAATCTCTGCAGTCAATTCTAATAATATCAATCGGATTTTCCACTTTTTTAAAAAAAATCTTATCATTACGATTTTTCCAAATATACAACAATATCCATGAAAAACAACTTAATTATGGTTCCTTCGGAAGCCTCCAAAATAGATAATCAATATTAGTAAACACTAATGGCCAAGGGAAAGTCCTTGAGTGAGATGGAATATTTGAGATCGCCCAAGTCTGAAGCGTTGGGAGACATTCAAAGAGCACATGATTAATTGATTCATCTTTAAGTCCAAATATTTAACACATTGTGTCACATCTGATACCGCGATCTGAGATTCTTTGTAACTGGTAAAATACCTGAGATAGCCTGCCAAACAAAATGTTGTAGTTTTGGTGAACAGTTGAGCTTCCAAGAATAGGCTAGCAAAGCTTTTGTATATTGACCAAAAAATGTTTGATGTGATCCCACATTAGGATACAAAATTTCCACATGATAACCTGATTTAACTGAATATCGTCCATGATCAGTAAAATACCACCCATATATGTCCGGTTTATGATGCCGGCTAATGGCCAAACACTGTATAATATTCACATGATCTTAATGGATCTATGCGTTAAGCAGGTTCAAATTCCAGGAGAGATCAACTGGATTAATTAAATCTGTCACTTTAAGCAATGGATTCAAAAATTGATTCTGAGATTTTGGTAGTGCTGACCTCAGGTGAGGAGCGGGGATCCAAGGATCATTTCATACTGAAATGCTTGAACATGTTTCCATTCTTTTGATTAGCCATTTCTTAACCAGAGATCGAGTTGAAATAATACTTCTCCATCCACAAGATGGAGAGTATGACTTTATTGGATCCAAAGGATCTGATTTCCTATAGTATCTTCCTTTAAAAACCTTTGCAAATAAAGATTCATATTTATATATTAGCCTCAAAAGTGTTTTTCTAAAAGAGCAGTGTTGAAATTTTGAAGATTTCGAAAACCAAGACCTCCATCCTTTTTCCCTTTACACAATTTATCTCAAGAAAACCAATGCATCCCTTTATTATTCCCTCTACTACTCCAGCAAAAATGTGTAATGACACTGTAAGTTTCTTTGTAATAGTTTTTGGTAGAGACATAATATGAGTTGGCATAGCTGATGCCACAGATTTTATCATAACTTCCTTTCTCCTTTTGTAATAAAACAAATTGTCCAATTATTAACCTTATTGTTAACCCTTTCATTAAGGAATCCAAAAATCTGTGCTTTTGAACCTCCTAGATTCTCGGGAAGCCCCAAATATGTTCTCATGCCGCATATCGTGGTAATTCCTAATACCTGATGGACCTCTAATCTTACCAACTCTGGTACCTTGTGGCCAAATTTTAAAGAGGACTTCATAAAGTTAATTTGTTGTCCTGGCGCCCTCTCATAGTATTTCAGAATCTGTAGTATTATCCCCCACATTCTTTTTTGTTAACCTTACAAAAAGAAAAGATTATCATAGCTAATAATAAATATGAAATTGATGGACTACCACGTGCAACCTTTAAACCTGTCAGTAATTTTTCTTCTTCTTTTTTCCTAATATTAGCTATTAGTGCTTTCGTGCATAGTATAGATAAGGTGATAGTGAACCATTCTGCCGCAGACCTCTGTTTGGTATAATATGTCTTTTTGGTTGTCCATTAATTAATATTTTATATTATATCGAAGAAATACAAGTCATAATTTTAGAAACCCATCTTTGTGCAAAATCCAATTTTAGCAACATCACTTCTATGAAATTCCATTATACACGATCATACGCTTTAGTCATATTTGTCTAATGGCCAAAAAAAAATTCTTTACAAGAGTTGTTTTTTCTTAACCCATGAAACATATCCTGAGCAATAAGAATGTTATCTGAAATCAATCTTCCATAAACAAAAGCTTATTAAGTTTCTGAAATCAACTTTGGCAACAGCTGTCGCAATCTTTGACATAAAACCTTCGAAATAATCTTATACCCCACATTGCATAAACTAATCGGTCTTAATTTCGTCATACGACTCGGGCTCACAGTCCTTGGGATAAGGCAAATATTAGTAATATTGAACCTTTTCATCCAAAGTACTTGTCCTAAAAATATCAAGTTAATTATGGTAAGAATTTATATGTTGAATATCTTCATATTTCTCGCGAAATGTGTTGACTGGTAATTTCAGGAATAATTCATTATAGCGAAAATTAGAAAAATGGGACACCTAAAACTTAGGCTTGACATTCAAAAATCAAAACTACATATGGTAGTTATTCAGAAATAACATTGGAGCATACATTAATTATTGTTACTATATTTATTGATAAAAATACAATACAGAAAAATCATATTTATATTTATAAAATAATATAAGTAAACAAATTATATAAATTTATCAATTTAGAATATATATAACAAATAAAATTCACATTCAGTTTAAAAAATATATTATAATGTGTCAAAAACTTAACTAATATTATATTACATTAAAATTTTAAAACTATTTGTATCCACGAATTTGCGGGTAACCACCTAATATAATCTTAATCCTGAAAATATTACAGATTATGATCTTAACTTCCAATCTATATGGAAATACAAATTTATTAAGGTGATATATTATTTTAGTGAATTTTATCGATATAGGACATACTTTTGGAAAGTACGATATTAATTTTTTAATGTTTTTTGCTATTAAATTCAAATTTCCAAGTGTTATACTCCCTCCGTTTCATATTAAGTGTCGTTGTAGAGAAATGTTTTGTTACAAAATAAGTGTCGTTTTCGATGCAAAATTTATTAATTTTATACTAAAATTATTTTTTCTATTGGTTGAAATATGGTTAAGTGTATAGATAATTGTGTTTTTATATGAGAAATATATAAAATTAATTGTTTTTTTAATCCGTGTGTAAAAATCTAAAGTGACACTTAATATGAAACATAGTGAGTATTACTTATGAATTGTACAATATAAACTTTTTGTGTGTTGTGTTTAAGAAAATGATTTTATCTTTTTAAAAATTTGGAACATTATGTTCAAATATATTTAGAATTGAAAATATTTTTATTTTTGATTGTTTTTATATTTGGTCAAGAAAATTTTAGAAATTACACAACTATTTTCGAGTTTGCAAGCTTTGAAAGCGTAAATTTTATAGGGGTGAAAAAATATAAAAATCTAATAGAAAGTGAAGTTACATATGGTTTGACCGAGAAACCACATACATTAGCTCAAACATCTTTCTTTTGAAAACCGTATGTTTCTGATGAAGGCACCAAGAGAAGCGAGAATGGACAACGAAACCACAACAACTGCTATTTTATAACATTTTTGTCTCTCAAATCTGGGAAAAACTATGATTTTATAAAGCATAACTCATCTGCACAAGAAAGAAAGACAACTGATGCGTGACCAAAACTGTAAGTCTGTAATGATCTCAACAGTCATAATAGTGTTCATACCATCATTAGGTTTAAATTCTACAGCATCGTTAAAACACTTGTGTATAGTATTATATTTTAAGCTCTACTTTCATGACCTTCACATGCTCGATTTAGCATTAACCAAACAATCTTGACACGGGTTCCCATCAAGTTTTTGCCAACACTGAGCCAAAGCCTCCATTTTCAGAGCCTTACGAGTCGCATTGACAAGATCTTCTGTGCACAATTATGCATTATCATTAATTTTGTAACCATCTTGTGAAGATACAGCATAAACTGAGTGGTACTTCTGAACCAGTTTCAGCTACATCACTATCACCTCGTTCTTTCTTATGACATGTAACAACTCATCTCTTAACAGAAAAAATGGAAGATATTGTATTTCCTCTGACATGGTCTTTGACTGAAAACTCACTCACAGATTTTCCTTCCTCCATATGCTCCGCAAACGTATATCGGTTCGATGAGCTCCTACGTGGACAAAGGTCTATGTGAGAGTGATGCAGGGATTTAGAGGACAATAAAATGAAATATCCATGTAAAAAAGACAATAAAAATTAAGCATCCATGTCAAAAGTTAAACAAAGACCATGACAACCAAATTCTCTGAAAATTTCCTGATCATAGCCAATTCAATTCAGTACACACAAGATTCACAAAATCAGAATGGATAATCACCTCAAGATTGAACAAAGGTTCAACGGCTAATCTATTAATAAGGTTCTGGTGAAGAGAAGATCTGAGGAAAGAAAGCAGAGGGATCCTCGGGTCCAATCCCTACAGATGGTAGCAGCGAAAACATTAATCTCCAACAATGATTGCTGTTCCTTTTCTTTGTTCATGACTTTTTGGCTTAAGCTTCCGAAGGACGACTAAAACGAGTTTTGTGAGAAACTGGTTAAAGAATAGGTTAAAACGTTTAATGTGAAATTATATCACTTTGTTAACAGATCAAATTGCTGAAGATTATAAATTTAGTTTAAACTTGAATGCAATTTTTTTGTAAGACTCCACAGAAAGTTTGTTTAGAGCATCTCGAACTCATTGTTATTTTTATAGGTAAAATTGATCCATTGCACTTTTATTTCTGCTTTTATAATAGAGACTAGTTGTTTTCATGCACCATGTGCAACTATAAAACTTTTAAATAATTATATTAAAAATAAATTCTGTTAATATTCTAAATTTTATTATTTTATACTAATATTTTAATAAAATTTTTAATTTAGCTAATCATAGTTAAAATTAATTTTATTTTGGTTAAGATATAGATAAATACCCTAGGATAATTCTAAAAATGGGAAAACTTCAATTTTACCTTCTATTTGAATTTTGTTTTTCCATTTTTTTTTCGATTTTGTTTTTGATTTTCTCCAATCTTCTTTTTAAAATTCAAAAATGCTTTTTGAAAATATTTTTAAAATTTTTTATTTTAATTTTAAGTATTTAAGTAAAATTCTAAACTCTATTCTCCAAAATCCTACCCCTCAAATTTAATACTAAGTTTAGATTAGTTAACTTTAGGGTTATAAGTGTTTATTTACCTCTTTAAAACCAAAAATAAATGTGAGTAATGTGAAAATACAAAAGCGTAATAAGAAAGTATTAGTTTTGGGAATTTCTCAAAAAAGTTATTTTCACAAAAATAGCATTTAAAGAGAAAAATGACCAAAAAAAGTTTTATTAAAGGGTGTAAATATAAATTTTAAACTTAGGGTTGATTAATTTAGATTTAGTGTTTATAGTTATGGATGAGGTTTCCAGGTTGAGTTTAAAATATAAAAAAAAATAGTAATTCTTTCCAAATAAAAATGATTATTTCAGTTATTTTTTGAGATTTTTTTGGTGATAAAAACTTTAAAAAACTATTTAACAGAATTTCCCTAAGATACATTAAATCAATTTGTATAAAGGTAATGTTCTTAAATAATCATTTTTAAGTTTTTGTCTAGGCCTGGGCATTTTAACCTGGACCCGAAGACCCGACCCGGACCCGGTCCAAAAATACCCGACCCGAACCCGAACCGAAACTTTACAAGTACCTTTTGGGTCTAAATTTCTTTTACCCGAATAGATCCGGACCCGAAGAGAACCGACCCGAATAGACCCGAACCCGAAAAGAACCGATCCGAATAGACCCGACCCGACAAGAACCGATTTGTACCCGACTTAAAAACATGTATATTAAAACTATGATTTTTTTGTGTTATGTTTTATATATATATATATATATATATTATATTTTATTTAGTTGAAATTTCTTTTGTTAACTATATTTATTATTATTTTGTAACATTTTTAAGTAATATGAAGCTTTAAACTATAAAATTTAGAGTTTAAAATGATTTATGTTGATTATTAATAGTTTAATTTAAGTTATTTTATAAATATTTAGATATATATGACAAATATTAATTAAATTTGAGTGAGTCTGGGTATACCAAGTATTTTTCAGATTCTAAATACCCGAACCCGATCCGGACCCGAAAAATTACGGGTATTTTACAGGTATTGAAATTATAGACCCGAACCGACCCGGACCCGACAAGACCCGACCCGGAACCGACCCGAAAAATTACAGGTACCTATATGGGTCTAAATTTTCAGGACCCGAAGGACCCGGACCCGACAGGACCCGACCCGAACCCGACCCGAGGACCCGGATGCCCAGGCCTATTTTTGTCACTAAAATAACTCTTAAAAAAAATCACAAAAATATTTTTTTATTAAATTTTTTATTTATTTTAAATCTCACATCCGAAACTCTACACCATAACTCTAAACCTTAAGTCTAAATTAGTTAACCCTACGGATATAGGTATATATTTATATTTTTTAATAAAACTTGTTTTGTCATTTTTCTCCTTAAAACCTATTTTGTAAAAAAATATTTTTAGTGCTTTCCTAGGATATCTCTCTTTGTAATTTTTTTAAAAAAAAATAATATAATTTTTATTATTATCAAAGAAAAACAACTAAATTTTTTTTCTAAAATTTGTAAATATTAAAAAAATGATCATACGCTTCCAATTCTATACTATTTTTTAAAAAATGGACTAATTTTTGAAAATGTTGTTTAGTAATAAAAAATTTATGATTATAAAGTATATTTAAACAATATTTTGAAATTAGTAAAATATTTTATATTTTTATTATTATATTATTTAATATCATATTTAAATAGATTTATCTTAATGTATTATTTATTTTCATATTCTAAAAGTTTAATCAAAAATATAAATCTACATTAAATGTTATTGTCCTATCATATTTAATATTTATTCATAATCTACATCATCAATTTAAATATGTCATATCATTTTTTAGTGAAAGTGATTGTAAATATGATATGTGTCAAATCAACTTAAATAATATCTGAGAAATTGCTATTGTTTTTGTTTATAAGAATATTTCCAATTTATTACTATTTTATCCTCTGTAATAACATTTAGCAGTTAAATTACTCTAACATACATATATTTCTTTCCCTATAATAATATATTTTTTATTTATGGAGAAAGAATTAACATTCATCTACTTTTAATCTATATTGGAAATTACTATTTTTAAATTTATATTGAAGCACATCTCGTCTCTATTATAGAGTTTTTCTATTTTAAAGTTAAAGATAATACAAGACGTTGAAAATGGTCTAACAAGAAATTACTATTACAAAAAAATACATTGGACTAAACTTTGCATTAACTATAATTCTTCTATTTCGAAAATAAAAATAGTAAAACAGATTAAAGATGATCTTAGGACATGCGGCAAAGGAGCGTGCGGCCTGGATCCAAATTCTTTTTTGTATAAATAGTGTTGAAAGGAAGCTTACTTTTTGAAAAAAGTTCAAGGAGGACTTAAATTTTTTAAGTCGCCCATGTAACTAAAAGTTATTTTGTCCAGATGTCCATGGTTTCGTTGAAACAAATGTTATTTTAATTATCATTTAAAAGATTATTATGTATTGTTTTATAAAGTTAAAGACCAAAATCATAAATTTTTTTTTGTCCTAAAATAGTATTAAAAAAAAATGACTAAAATAGATTTTATTAAATGGTGTAAATATATATTTATAACTTTTAGATTAATTAATCTAAATTTAGGATTTAGAATTATGGAATTGAGTTTTGGAAGTAAAGTTTATAATTAAATAAAAAAATTAAAAATATAAAAAAATTTAAAATAAAAAATATTTATTTTGGTCATTTTTTTTATTAAGTGTTATTTTTATGACAAAAATTTTAAAAATATCTATTTGAAAGATTTACCATTTTCCATATGCAGTGCTACAAAACAATTGTTGTATGTCGCTCATGTAGATGCAAAATTATAGGTTTAATTTGCAGAGCAAACATATTCATTTAGGAATAATTATTATTATAAGTTAATTAATATTAGCATTAATTTTATAATTGGGAGATATTATTTTTGATGACAATATAATATATATATAATTTTTTTTTAAACATATAATAATTTTATTATATAATTAATACATTAAATTAATTTATATAATAAATACACAAAATTATTCATTAATCGTAACAACAACTTCCTTATTTTTGAAAAATAATTCGCAAGTAATTCTATAGGAAACTCAGATTTGTGTAACTTACAAAAACACGTTTTGTTACGGCACCTTTACCTAATTTGGTTCAATATAATACGTAGAAGTCACATGGTTGACCCAATAGAATCCTAGAAAAGCTTACAAGTATTCTTACAGCTGTCTCCATGTTACACCTACTCTATCTTTCTGACCAAACCCAAGACTTTTCTAATCCACTTTTACAATTTTTAACTTTCAATACGCAAATAAACTTCGTTTAATATTACCGACTTTCAATAAAGTGTTAGAAATAAGACAGAACCGAACAAAAACAAACCAGCTGTTCTTGCCATTACCGATAAACAACAAATTCACCGTTTTTAGACCCTACGACACCTGTCTAAGCACGCACACGTTGCTGATATCATAGTCATCACCACTAATCACCTTTGATTAAGTTAAAAACCCAGCAAATTTTGAACTCGGTAATGCAAATCAGGATGCAATAATCAAAACCAGATAAGTGTGTATAAAAATAACAAAAACCATGAGTAATAATAACAAACGTTATAACATAAGGTGTTCTAAGTACTAGGACATCATCCACCATAAAACCACAAAACAAATCTCTAAACAAACGATTAAAAACCACAGATCGGATATCTACCGTCCATCGCTAAACTCTCGAATTATTAAAAGATAATCTAAACACCAAATTAAAGCAACAAAGCGGCGACTAATAGGAATCCTACGAAAGATCCGGCGGAGAGTGCGGCGGCGTTGTTGTTGTCTTCTGGAGTAGATCCAGAAGGGGCATTTGCGACAGGAGCTCCATCGGGTGTAAGAGATGTCGGAGGAGCCGGCGGTGAAGCGATGGTTGAGGTCGGTGAACGAGCCGGAGGAGAAGTAGGAGCTGCAGTGGGAGTGACTGACGGCGGAGGAGTGGTGGCGCGTGAAGGAGTTGGTGCGGAGGTTCTCGGAGGCTGAGAAATTGGAGGAGTGGCTGGAAGAGGAGACCTTGTCGGAGATGGGCCCGGAGCCTGAGCTGTGGCGGAGACTATGAGAGCGAGGAGGAGGAAAACGACGATGGAGTTTGAGGCCATAGTTTCGTAGTTTGAGATAGAGACAAGAAGTAGAGAGAGAAAGAGGCAAAAGATATGTTTTGTTTCTGAGACAGAGAGGAGATGAAGAGGCTTTATATAGTGGAGACTGGAAAGAGAGAAAGGGGTTCTGTTTCTTCGAAATTTCACGAGAACGCGCAAATGCTTTACTGTAATTTATAAACCAAGTCCAAAAGTGTTATCTTACTATAACTCGAGTCCAACTTGATTTTGATTTTTTTTTGAGATAAAAATCAAAATAGACCTAAAATTTTTTTTGTCTCCAAAATAGCATTTTAAGAGAAAAATAATCAAAATAAACTTTATTAAAGGATGTAAATATTTATTTATATCCCTTAGGTTAACTAACCTAAACTTAGGGTTTAAAGTTATGGGGTGAAGTTTTGGAGGTGAGGTTTAAAATTAAAAAAAAAATAATATTAAAATAAAAAAGTTTATTTTGATTTTTATGACAAAAACTTCAAAAAAAATTATTCGAAAGATTTTTCCTTTTTTGTCAACATTAATATCGCCTTGACATTTGAGAAGTGTTTACTAAGTGTATTCACGGTAATTATTCTTAAAAAATGGTAATATAACATATTAAAAATGATGATAATATATATATATATATATATATATATATATATTCTATCTAATTATGAAAATTTTAACACAATTATAACAGAAATTTCAATTATACAAATTCAAATATAAAAGATATACTATAATTATCGTAATTACAAATTTAGAATCAAAACAATTCAATATTAGATAAATTTATTATACACACAAAAAATGTTAATAAGATTAAATCAATAGATTAATTTATTTTATTAGTACTTTATATATTTTCAATGAAAAATCATCCATAATAATAAAATTGTAAAAATACTTATTTCTTATAGTTATATTTTCATGATTAAATTCTTTTATATATTGTTTATGTTTTTTATTTTTTTCAATATATAATATATAAATGATAATATAATTAAGACATAAAATACCAGAATATAAATTAGCACATGTAAATATTTTTATATTATTTAAAAATAATATATGTTTCATATTTCCATAAGATATCTATTTTAAAAAATATATATATTTTAAAAATATTAATTTTAGAAAATTGTGTAATTTTCATGTTCAATTATAGAAATTCAAATATAAAATAATAAGTATACAATAATTAGCATAATTAAAAAGTTATAAGAAAAATAACTTAAATCTTAGATGAAACTTATTATAAATTTACATAAACAAGTTAATAAAAAATAATTCTAAAAAATCTCTTACTTTATTAGTATTTTATATATATTCAATGTTTCTATTCAGAAATCATTCATATATGGTAAGAAAATATTTCATTCTAATACTTATATTTTCATGATTAAATAGTTTTATATACTGTTTACATTTTTCATTTTTTTCAAAACATAGTAAATACTATAATTTAGAAATAAAACACAAGAATATAAACTTCCATATTTAAAAATAAGTGCTTTATACTATAGCATTTATAATATTTTAAAATCTGCAATTACACTTTTTGCAAAATAACATGTGTTTCGTATTTTCAAAATTTATCTATTTAAAAAATAGATTTTGAAGAATATAGTATTGTTTTTAGAAAATTTTGTTATTGTTGAATTTTTTATAAATAATATAATATTAATTTTCAAAATTTATTAGATGATGTTAATATTATTGTAATATGATCAATTTATTATAGATATTTACATTTTGAGAATATTTTTATGCATTTTAATAATATTTATATTTTCATATAAAATAAAAAATTAAATAAATATTTATACTTTTGTTTTTAGTTACATAAATAAAGTTATATTTAAGTGTATTATATACTCAATGTAAGGATAAGCTTAATCAATTTCTAAATTTTTGAACGTATTTAAAATTCAATAAACTTTTATAAGTTATTTTTTTTAAAATAAAACCAGAAAAAATAAAATTTATTAATTTCTATTTTTAAAAATTAAAAAATATAACTTAAATATTATTATTTCAAAAAGAAAAAGAATTAAAACTAAACTAATTTAATTACAACCGAATTAGAAAACTAGACTAAATAAAAAACTACAAACGATTACTTTATACATTTTTAAAAATTAATCAATTTAAAATTAAATGAAAATTTTTAAAAAAATTAAAAAAAATATATTGTATAAGTTATTATATCAGCAAATGGCGTAGAAAACCATCTAGTTTTATTAAAGCTCACAGGCTTTTATGATCACAAGTAGATCGAAAGCCCAAGACAAAATCTAAATACAGCCCAGTCGAAATCTTGCGCGTCTGACGTGTCTTGGATTGAGCAAATGAAGTGCATTTTCACCAAATTTCACCACCTCTTATTCACCAGAATACCACCGACTTCAATCATCGGAAAATTTAGTGAATGATCTTTCCACCTTAAGCCCACTTAAGTTTCGCTAAACAGTTGGAAGTGATTCGCCAAGAGAGCTTTGATAGATAGGACGCAGAGCCTTTACCATAACATTTCTTATAGAGAAACCTCTGATTCTACTAAAGCTGCATCATAACAAAGCTTGACCAAACATCTTAGTTAAGCCAATCAGATCTGGAGACTTTACATAAACATCAAAGTAAAGCTTTATTCCTTCTAATTGAAATAACCAAATGTAATCAATAATAAACAAAACGCTTTCAGATCCAACATAGTGACACTCGGAAAATGCCCCATCAAGTGCCATAACAGTCTCTCTTAACTTAGTGATTCACTATGGAAAATGCCCCATCAAGTGCTACAACTATCTGCTACGAAGTCTAGAGTTCGCTACCATAATTTCAATAAGCTTTAGAGCTATGAATTTACATTTCAGCAGTTTTAAAATAAATCTGTATAAAATTAATACCTTAGGTTTCTTGTAAGAAGTGCAAGTTTTATTAATGTTATATTTTAAAGAAAATTATCAGTCCAATTTATAAGAGTGTATATGATATACCATAGTTTTCATGGGTTGTGACCATGATATAAATCCTATTTTAAAATCTTTATTATATTGGAATTGTTTTCAAAATCTTTATAGGTTCATGAAATTTTTGGAGCCTTTTTGAGATTCTGGAACTCTTTGGAGTTTGGAGAGAATTGGAGCCAAATAGAGAAAGTCGAAGTTGATTTCAACACATGGTACCGATCGACACTCTCTTTCTTTTTGGTTGCCACCCCTCACATATGAAGAAACCGACGTGTTTAATTACTATGTTTCAAGAATTGCAAAAGAACCCATTATTTTCTAGTATTTATGAAAGAGTCTTTGACGTGTTTAAAACCTACATTAGCTTATATTAAGCTAATTTTTAGGCTGTTATTTCTTTTAAATTTGGAGAGACAAATAAGGCTCTTTCAGAGAAGTTTTTGAATTCTTGCTTTATTCATATTGATTTCTTATGCAATATATTCTAAATATGATTTTTGTTTATGCTATTATTTATGAGTAGATTCCTTGTTAGATTTAGGATCTTCTACAGTTAGGATGAATGATATAATTCCTAGGGTTCTGTATTGATTTCTTCATTTCTATTGTTTTTACTGATAGTTCTAGAGTAATTAACTAGAATCTAGATCTTAGGATAATTTGTAGATGCAAAAGCACTATCGATTGCTTGGAATAATCTTAGATGAGCTAATCAACTATTTAAAAAAAAAATGGTTTAGGGATTTAGTGAACTTATCAAACATGTTCTTAGTGCTTGTCTTAATTTTATGAATTCGCAAGGAGATTGCGATTCTATGATCTCGACATAGAAAGTTTCTGCATTGAAAGTTGGTTGACTTGATTGTTGTGATTTGACTTTTAGAACCATTATTATAAATCCTTAGCATTTGTTTTCTTGCTATTTTGAATTACCTAATTGATTTTCCTAGGTCTAGCATTGTTCCTAATCGCTTAGAACCTCGTTTACCTTCAGGTTATTTACTGATTTATAATTATAGTTCTATCTTAATTTGATAACTAAGATATATTTTGTGATCCCAATTCTTGTGGATTCAATCCCTAACTAACTGACACTCTAAAATTGCATAGTTGTTCTTAGGGTAAATTTGAGCATCTCAATTTTTGGCGCCGTTGTTGGGGCTCTAATTCACAATTAGACTAGGTATACGATTTAGACTATATTTTTCTTTTTTTTACTTCACCTATTATATTTGTGTTTCAGCCTGCATCGCATTACCAAGAACAACCAGGAAAAATAGCTTTTGGATCTATCAAACCAGAAGTTACGTACAACAGTTGGAACACAAGAACAAGAAGTTGCAAATCAAGTATAGAGACACCATCAGTGTATCAATAGACACCACTCGAAAACAAGTGTCGGCGACACCACACCAGTGAAAATTGACGTCGTACACTAACATGGTGTGTTTATTGTTCTAGCAGGTATGAATATCGTAAACAATTAAATATCAAATTAACCTTAATCTTAACACACAAATAAAACTCTTCCCAAGAGAGATCATGTGTAGTACTTAGGGATCGAAGCCACATAGAGCAATGACACACAATAAATTTCTTATTTCTAAAGACTAAGCTAGGTAGATATATATATATATATATATATATATATATATATATTAGTAGCAATCAAGGAAATATTAGGAAGTATAGATGAAATATGGAAATATGATAATAATGAAAATATGGAAATATACTATTAAACTAACTAAACACAAATGTAAATATGCTAGACCTAGGGTTTCAGGCTCAATGTATTATAGGGAATAGAAGACACGGAAATGTAAATATTATAGAACTCAAATATTAACTATTCTGACCCTTTTAACTCTAACTCTCGTATGAGAGCAAAAAGAAAAACCATCGATCAATGGCTAACGCCTGATGTCGATCGATGGTGAAATAAGAAGGAAATGTGAATGAGGTTTGATATGTTCACCAAGCTAATTAGACTAGCTCTCGTATGTGCCTAACAACCTAGTTCAATGGAGTCTATTCTGGCACATAACCTACTCTCGTAGTCGTCCATGTCTTACTTTCGAGATCCTAGTTAGCTACTCTAGAATGCAAGCATTAAGCACAACTAAATTGATGGATATTAACTTAACCTAGCAATCATACTTTTGGGCTAATCCATGATTGCCATCATTCAACCCTAAATCTAGTTGATAACTACTCAAACATAATTAAAGTAAGAACCATAGTCTGAATATAATGCTAGATAAAATATCGGGATTCCAATACAAATCTCCCTAAAGAGATATGAATCTTCTTCCCTAGAAACCTTAAAACTATAATAGAAAACTAAACTCTATTCTCTCAACTCTCTCCAACTCGCCATACTCTTTTGTGTGTAATACATAAAGCATGAATATAAAACCCTAAAACCTAGGTCAAAAATCGTCCAGGGTATCTTCATCATTTTTCTCTAAATTGGGCTTGAGATCGGCTGTATGTGAATTGGTTATCGATCGATTGGAAGTGTGCAAAATCGATCGATCTTGGTCTTTTACCACCGGTCGATGACAAGGTTGTGTCGTTGATCGACGACTGTCTTGTACGTCGACTCTCTCAATAATCAACTACAAATTCTTCTCCTCTAAATGTTCCAAAAGCTCCAAGTATCTCCATATATCTCCAAAACGTACATGGACCTATAAAGACCTTAAAACATAGCTTAGACACACATAATAGACCCTAAATAGAGCCTATAACATGGCCTAAAACTGGTAATAAATTAGCTATACCATACACGACCAAGCACATATGGTTAATCCGGTCATATTAGAGGCTGATACGAATGGAGTCTTTCAAGAACAAGAGGGTCATGTGTGCAACAAAGCTAGGGAACTAGTTGATGATGCTGCGAATATGATTCATCATGCATTTTCTATTGCTGAGAATGTTTATGCTAGAGCTATTCGACAAAAAAAAACACTAGGAGATTATAATAGGCATGATCAGTTCTACGTTAAATAGTCTGCAAATTGACCCACCATTCCAAAGGAATGACTTTGAGCTAAAATCCGCATACCACACAGTTGTGGGTCATCACCCTTTTCATGTTCTACCTCATGAGCACCCAATTGACCGTCTTGATAGATTAAAGGATTTCACATCAAGAATGAAGCTGAATGGAGTCTCTAAAGACTACCTCTTTTGTAAGTTGTTCCCTTACTCTCTATCTGGGACACATCTTATTGGCTTAAGTAACTTCAGCCAAGATATTTTACTTCCTAGAGCGACACCAAGAACACTTTCTTAAACAATTTCTTTGATGATGCAAGGTCTGAGCAGTTGAGCAACAAGATCTCCATGATTTTTCAAGGATCTATCAAGGCATTCAAGAATTTCTGGGTCAAATTTAGAGTATATTCAAGAGACTGTCCACACCATGGTTTAACTGAGGTTCAGCTGCAGGTATCAGATGGCTTTGGGTGATGCAAGTGAAGAAAAATTCAATACCAATAACCAAAAAGAAGCTAAGAATTTGATTGAGAAGTTGGTGTCTAGAAATAGCACCAAGAATGCAGATCTTGATAGGATGAAATCAGTTGGAAACATGGATGGGGGACATATTGCTGAGGTTAAAGCCAAGCTGGATTCAGTTCACAATCTCCTTGTGAACAAGAAACATGTTCATTTTGCTGCAGAGGTTGAAAAATTTGAGCCTACTGAAGAAAACTATGTCAAATATGTGAATGGAACTGGTTTTCAAGGTTTTCAAAAATAATTTCAGTGTAACAACAACTTGACAAGGAATATGGATCCTCTTTTTACCAGAAACCTGCTGCAAAAACTCGTGAGAATATGATGGAATCAATGCATGAACAGATTTTGGAAGGACAACAAAAATAGGTTGTAGACTGCAACAATAAAATCATGCCATGTACACTGATTTGAATGGGAAGTTTGAAGCTCTGAAGACTCATGTGAAGAAGCTAAATTTTTAGGTTGCACAGACTATTGAAGTTGTGAAGAGGCAAGAAGACATGCTTCCTAGAAAAACTGACACAATCCCAATATACATGGCAATGCTATTTTTTGGAAGAGGGTGATGAACATCACAGATCTGGAGAGTCAAACGAGCTGGAGGAAGGTGACTTTTGATTCATATAGTTAAATGTCAATCGACACTTACTACTGGTGTCGATCATCACCCCATGAGAAGCACAGATCTCCAAGTTTTGTCTGACCAAAATCTATCACAAATTGTCATCTTGACACTTAAGCTTACTGTCGATCGAGACCCATCTGGTGTCGGTTGATACCCATCTAGAAAGGCTACGGGTTCCAATTTGGCCACGATAGATACCTGAGAAAGGTCTCAATTGACACTAGTGGATGGACTCGTTACATGTTTGTACATTCACGCCAAAACCAGTTGAGGAGAAGGTAAACAAGCCAACGTTTTTGTTCCATGCAATACCCAAACATCTTAAACAACCTATCATTACAAAAGAGTTGGTTAGGTTTCACAAGAGAGTGAAGAGGATTCTAGAAGGTGTTTCCTAGATGCTTATGATGAATTTTGATTCAGTCAGTTCCTCAAGAATACTATAGAGACCATGGAAGAGATCAAAAGCATTGTATGATGAAGCTATAAGTCTAGCAACATGGGTCAAAAACTGACAAATCAACAAGATCTTGAGAAGTTTATGGTTCCATGCACTATATCAAGAGTTGAATTTCCTGATGTTCTTTGTGATACAATATTTTCACTTAATATTATGCCTAAATACACGATGATAAAGTAGGACTTGCCGTATAAGCTCCTAAGTTTAAACTAACCTTTGCATGTCTCTTGAGAAAATCTCCACTTGGTATTGTCAACAATTATGAAGTGAAAGTTGGGAATTGCATAGTCCTTATAAATTTTAATGTGTTAGAGATGGGGAATCCATCTTTGTCTATTATTCTTGGAAGAACTTTTCTAGCTACAGTAGGTGAAGTAGTTGACATACAAAAGAGCAAAGTATCATTTGCAAACATTGATGATGATGTCTTTTACAAAGTTTTGCCAGAACATAGAAGTATTCATCTAGCTACCTACATTGAAATATCTGATGAACCTTTTCATGTAGCTTTTTCACAGGTAGACTTAATTGATAAGAACAATGTCAAGAAAATATTGGATGGAGACATCAACATAAAATCACTTAAGTCTGGGGAAAAAGTGTAGAAAGACGAAGGTGAAGAGGAACAAGATCAAAGGAGATCCTCATTTGACATTGGTTCCTCAGAGCTTCTTAGATGGTGTCATAGAGTAAAAAGTGTGCATTAGAGGTTTCTCACAACCATTTGCTAAGGTTGGGGCAGTTTTCACTTCTGAGATGATGTAAATGGGAAGCTACATTGAAAGTTTTAATGGGAAATATGCTGAAACTGGAAATATTGGACACTGGAAATTGTTTTGGAACAAGTTCACAATCTCATTTGGAAGAAATCTTGTCTTCAAAGTCGAGCTAATGACTGTAAACAGACATTGAGTGAAGGCAATCCACTGATTGGTAAGTTTTCCTCAGTGTCGTAAAGTACCCAATGTCGGTCGACACCCTCCCACCTAATGAGTAACGATCGACACCACCAAGTGTTGGTGGACACTCAACTCGCCTACATGTACGTTTTCTGTTTTTCTTAGTTTACTCAATAGTTTTTTTTTTCTTTTTGCTAATCTCAGACTATATAACATTGTGGACAATGTTGTTTAAGTCTGAGGGATGTAGTTATTGACACTGTGTTTCATTTTGAGTGTCAATTGTGTCATTTTATTGAGTCAAAGCTGATTCAGTCAGAACTATGAGCTTTTCTTGGAACTAATCACTTGTCTGTTACATAATACCATCCTTGAGTTATTGATTGCAGGTTGTATTACATGGAAACGCCAAAGTGGATTGATTTATCAATAAAATTCATGTTGGCGAGAGTGTCTGAAGGATACAAAAATGGCCTCCAACATAATCAAATTTAATCTCTTGTCTTGAGGCTCGATATACATTGGATCATATTTCTCGTTTAGGTCTGGAAAGACAAGTTTGTGTAAGTATGGTTCCCTTTTCACTTCCCTTCAACATCTAAAAAATGCAAGAAGAAAAGACTGATATGATTTCTTCTAGAGTAAAAGTGTAGAAAATTTACCATGACCCTATTATTTTACTTCGAATGGAATGATCACAAAAAGCTGGAAGTGTTGGATTTGAAAATTTCTGGTTACCCCATCATTCTAATACACTTTGGAACCTGAAAAGAAAATAAAACAAGAAGAGAAATTGAGTCAAAGAAGTGAGAAGAAAGACACCAGAGTAAGACTGTGTATTGATTAGAAACATAAATGGGCAAGAGTCAATGTTTGCACATTAAGCTCTTAAAATGAGGTCAGTGATGGTGGTTTTGGATATATCTTATGAGATGTGGGCTGAAATGTTTAGGTTGTTAAGTTAGGGTCTGGTACGTGGAAGCACCTTTTAAGGTTGGTACTATTTGATGCGGCTTGCAATAAGTAATGGTGAAAATGTATATTCTAATGCGTAAATGAGTTCCTGCGTTTTCAACCTTCTTCCACAATTTTGTTCTTTGTTTTGCTTAATGCAAGCAAAAGCTAAGTTTTGGGGAGTTGATATATCATGGTTATTAGGGTTTTGACCATGATATAATTCTTATTTTAGAGTCTTTATTATGTGTTTAGAGTCGTTTTCAAAGTCTTTATAGGTTCATATACATTTTGGAGTATTTTGAAGATTATGAAACTATTTAGAGCTTGGAGAGAATTGGAGTAGAAGAGAGCAAGTCGGAGTCTATTTAAGCACATGGTGTCGATTAACACTCTCCTTGGTATCGGTGACACCCCTCACATATGAAGAAACCAATGTGTTTAATTACCATGTTTCAAGAATTACAAAAAAAAACTAGAAGTTTACAATATTTTAAAAAGATCCCCAAACGTGTTTTAGACCTACATTAACTATAAGCCATTGATTAGGCTACAATTTATTTTAGATTTGGAAAGACAACTTAGACTTCTTGAGAGAATATTTCAAACTCATGTTTTATTCTTATTGATTTTTTATTGTAACTTATTCAAAATATGATTTGTGTTTCTGCTATCGTGTTTGAGTAGATTTTTTGTTAGATTTAAAATTTTCTAAGGTTTAGGATGTACTTATAAGTTGATAAATTTTCTAGGGTTATCTATTGATTTATTCATTTGGATTGTTCTTAATGTTAGTTACAAAGTAATTAAATAGAATTTAGATCTTAATATAATTAGTAGTTCCGAAAGCGTTATTGATCGCCTAGATAAACTTAGATGAGTTAATGTTTTAAAAAAACTTCGATGAGTTAAATAACTATTCGCAAATAAATTTGGTTTAGAGATTTACTGAACTTATCAAAACTGATCTTAGTGCTTGTCTTAGTTTTATGAAATTGCAAAAAGATTTGTGATTATAAGATTTAGACATAGATAGTTTTTGTAGTGAAAAATAATTTGATTTGATTGATGTGATTTGAATTATAGAAAATAATTTATTCTTGAAAAAATTATATGGTTATATTTTTTGCAAAATAGTTTATAGAAAATATATTTTGAAATTCTCTATTTTAAATATACTCTATTTTGTTTTTACTGTCATTTTATAAGATTTTTACTTTGTATCGTTGTTTAGAAATCTGATTTTTTTTAATTCGAACTGAATATTTTACCCAGAAAAATTATTAGATCAAATAAATAGAAAGTGAGTATCACCAAAATAATCCTTTTAAATATAATGCTTGTTTACTTTTTGTTAATATAATAAAAATTATTATTGGGCTATGGACTCAAAATAAATAAAATAGAAAGCGCTTATGTTAATAGTTATATATATAGCGCCAGCCCTAAGAATATAGAATATGAAATAAAACATAGATGCTTGAAATCGAACAACCCAACTATTTATGATAAGCATGAACGTTTACCACCTAGCTACTTATAGATGTTGTCATCACTGGCTGGTACTACATTTAATTAAACCGGAAGCCCAAGCTACTCGAATCTGCGCTACAAATGAAACGATATCGTTTAGATTTCCTTTTAAACATATAAACCCTCTGCATCTTCTCTGTTTGTAAATTGTCGCCTTTGTTTTTTTGCTCTCGAGAGTGTGTGAGAGAAACCCTTAGTTCTCGTTACTTGTAGGTTTGCCTCAAAATCTCAAATCATCTATCTCTGTTCTCTATTCCCTTTTTATATAATGTTCGATTAGTTTCTCGTTCTCGTTGTTTAAATCTGAGTGTAACTTTTTTTGGGGTATTGTTGAAATTTGCAAGAGAAATGCTCCGAAATACATCCTGCATACATCTCTTGACCAATAACTAGATACAGATTGAAACTTTTGTCTGTCTGTATTGTTTATGAGTAAACTCTGATCTTACTCATTACTTTTTGTGTGGTCTTGGAATCAGCATGATAAATGGTCCTGCGTACATGTCCTGATGGGTTTTGAGTGATATATTGACCTCTACGTGGATAAAAATTGAAACTTTAAGTGTTACTGTTGAGTGATGGTCCTGCGTACATGTCTTGATGGGTTTTGAGTGATATTTTGACCTCTACTTTGATAAAAATTGAAACTTTAACTGTTTGTGTTGAGTGATGGTCCTGCGTACATGTCTTGATGGGTTTTAAGTGATATTTTGACCTCTACTTTGATAAAAATTGAAACTTTTCTGTCTAAATATGTTACACATTACTTCTGTCTGAACTTGGAATCAGTTTTCTCAGCGATTTACTTACTCTTCTTTTAGGATATATATATTACGCTAACAAAGCTTCTTATTTCCTTTGTCTTCAGATCGTGTTCCTGATTCACTGAACCACAGCTTGGACATGTCTGAAAACATTGAGCAGTCTCCTGATTCTCCTCTAATTCCGTCACTCCCCGACGACGTCACCGTTGACATCGTAGCTCGTGTGCCCAGAAGCCACTACCCGACTCTCTCCCTCGTTTCCAAGAGTTTCAGGAATCTCATTGCCTCTCCTAAGCTCTACAACAGACGATCTCAGCTAGGCATCACCCAACACCGTGTCTAATGCTATCCTCCTCCACCGCAACACGGGTGACTGTCGTTTCTACATTCTCCACCGGAAAGTCAACTCTAGAAACCGCTTGGTGGTTGTCCCAGTCACTTCCTCCCATGTCTTACCGTGGAAGCTTTGTCTCGGTGGGTTCGAAGACATATGTGTTTAACGATGTTGATGCCCTCAACATTGACTGTACCTCCCACACGGTGCAGCTCATCCCTGACATGCCTCAGCGCATGTCAACGATGCCTAGTAAAGTTGCTAATGTCATCAACGGGAAGGTTTACCTGATCGGTGATTCCTTTTGTCATTTTTCCTATGAAGGTGGACCGATGAATGCGTGGAGGAAGACAGTGATGGTGCTTGATACCGAAACCCAAAAGTGGGAGGAGCCGGTGATGATAGAACAAGACTTGCGGGTTGGTGCTCGTTGGTCTGATGTTGTGGTGATGGAGGATAAGTTGTACATGAAAGGTTTGAGGAAGAACCATTCTTTTGTTTATGAACCAAAGGAAAAGCAAATGGGAGTTGAACGAGGTGTTGAAACTCTAAGGAGTGGGATGGTGCGTGTGTGGTTGATGATGTCCTCTACTATCTTGATTGTTCGGAGAAGGCGTTAAGGGCGTATGATCCAAAGCAGAGCTGCTGGAGTGTTGTCAACGGTTTGGAAGAGCTTTTGGCTGTGGAGACTGCCCAATCAAAGTGGTCCAAAGCAGTGAGGTGCGGTGAGAAGAAGCTGGCTCTCTTCTTTCCTAGAAAACATGACGGCAAGGAGGCCATTTGCTGTGCAGAGATTGCTTTGGAAAGGCGCCAAGGAGGAGAGGTTTGGGGTAAGATGGAGTCGTGTGATGTTGTCATTGAGGATGGGCGGTTTGACGTGGTGAAATGTGTGTCTGTTACCGTTTGATGCAGCATAATCATATCTCTATTTAGTTCCCTTCGTATTCTAAATTATCCTAAATGCCATCTCGTGTGGTTGTAAGTTTGCTAACATTGTTTACGTTGGACAAAACCTTGAGTGTGTTGTTTTATGTTGTCGTTTAAAACTTTGGTCTATAGTCAGGTAAATTTGCTATGTTTTATTCTTGAATCGTTTCTTTGGAGGTTTTAACTTAATACTAGAGTTTTACCCGCGCAACCACGCGGA